>JAYJMB010011306.1:0-48510 GCA_036873735.1 Pouteria campechiana
CAATCCATGCCATCCAGGCATGATTACATTCAAACAATCTCAAATATCTCCACATTTTACATCAAGACATATTCATAAAAAATTCATGATCATATATAATATACATCCCGGGATATTTCTATATCCCCAAATCACATTTTCATTAGCAAATCATGTGTTCATACAATTTGAGATAGCTACGATCCCTTTATATAGACATCCATATACAAGAACAATGACAATAAGTACCATTATGGGATAGCCTCTATCCCACCAATTTGCACAATAAATAGGAAATAAAATTATTACACAAGTCACATAACTTGGGATTTTCACAAATACAATCACCATTCATATGAAAATATTGGGATGTTAGCAATCGCATTTCACTCAAATATACAATCAATCCTTTACATATGCACATATCATTATAACATAAGAATAACCATGGGATGTCACTTTCCCATTAAATCATTATAACAGAATAATGAAGGGATACTCACTATCACTTAGCAGCCATTACATCCAAAACACACAAGCCCATTATAGTACAATGGGATATGTGCTATTCCCATCCATTCAACCAATCATGCAATAATACAAGTCACCTACTTACCTCAATGAGAATCATCCTACCATCCATTTCGAGCTCAACTTATCATTCACATACTAGAAGATCCTGCACATGTAGCATAACCCAACATCTTATATAGAGATATATACATTCACATGGCCATTTTCATCAATGTAATGAAATACATTGATCAATTATTAAGATTTATCTATAAATGACTTCACAAATATCTCATTAGGGGGCATTTATAGTAAATTGGCCATAACTTTCTCACATTAATTTCCAACTTAGTGATTCTTTTCCTTTGTTTATATAATTTTAGTGCCTAAAACTTTCATGTTGACCACTTTTTCTATCTCATCTTGTAATTTAATTTGTGGGGCCCACAAATGATAGTTTTTTCAATTAATCAATTTTTAAGAGAAATTTTAGTAATTTAGGCATAACTTTCTTGTATAAACTCCAAATTAAGTGATTCTTATGCTATCATTTAGATAATTTCAAGATATTAAAAGTCTTATTTTGATTATTTTGCCAAATTCAACTTATAATTTGATTCATGGGCCCTATAACATGACACCTATTAATTTAGAGACCCTTATACTGTTTTAGCTATAACCATTTCATATAAAATAAACTCAAGATTTAATGCTTCTTATCTCATTGGAAAGATAATTTCAAGATATACAACTTTTATTTTGACAAAATGTTCTAAATCAATCAAATTATGGGTCAATATTGGGACGCCATCAATATCAGGAGCATTTTAGGATGGACAACTTGATATATTTATATGTGGGTTCAATTAATTACAATCTATTTGCTGCTTACAATGTTTTTTTTTAAAATGAATTTCATGCATGATAAATTAAGCCATTAAGCATCATTAAATTATGGATAAAACACATGATTAAACTCAATCAAAAATTCATTTGGCATGCCAAATTTATACAGGAAAATCATGCCTGAAATTTGAACAACACAAGTAATTGCAAAATAAAATTATCAAACCACCTGCTTACCTTATTTAGGCTACATTTTTCATTGCAATTAATTATTGAAACATTTCCTTAATCACACTCTTAAGTTCCACTCCTATACATATACAACATACACCAT
Organism: Pouteria campechiana; assembly: GCA_036873735.1. NCBI lineage: Eukaryota > Viridiplantae > Streptophyta > Magnoliopsida > Ericales > Sapotaceae > Pouteria > Pouteria campechiana. Next base: position 1,673 of record JAYJMB010011306.1, read on the forward strand.
TCTTTAGATTTTTCAAACCTCCTTTAATGCCATCTTTTAACATATTAGGGCTACCCACTTTGTAATCCATATACCTATATTAATTTCTCACTTATTAAACATGCCATTTCCAATAATTTAATTTATTTTTCCTAATTAAACTTGAATTAAATTGGAATTTACCAAGATTTACCAACATGCTCGGTATTTCACCTTTCTACCTACAGTTTTAAAAATTTTTCTCCACTTGTAAACCATTGATTAATGTGTGTACTCCTCATCCTCACATTGTTATAGATATTCCATCCATTTTCATAATTTTTTCATAATAAAATTTAATATTTTTTAATATATATACATCCAGTATTCTACCCATTTAAATTTATTTTCTTTTTCAATTAAACCACTTATTTAACACACTTTGATGCATTCCAACCTCATCCTCATATTTATATTACTAATCTACTTAATTCCATAAATTTTTCATAACAAATTTCTCAAAAATTTAATTGTACTCCAATATACTTCATGCCAAATCAGTAAAAATTAACAAAAATTAAAATTTACATATCTAGAATTTTTAGGGCCTTACATTGACGAAGTCAGATTGATCGAGTGATAAACTCTCCTTTGCTCATATGAATAGATGAAGTGCGGTGTTTTTCCTTAGTTATTCATTGTTTGTTGGAGGTGGCAGATGAAGTTCACCTAGTCTTGCTCTAATAGATGAAGTATAATATTCTTCTTTTGTTCCTTATTATCTATTGGAGGTGGTAGACGAAGCTTGCTATCCCTTGCTTAAATAGACAAAATGTAACATTCGTCTAATGTATGCGATAGATGAACTATGTTCTGCTTTGTCTTGGACTGAATACTTTGCATGTTTCGTTTGTCTGTTATAAGTTGTAGACAATCGTGTCTTTGTCTATTGAAGCCCATTTTGGTCCAAGCAGCTCTTCGTCTATTCAAGTTCGTCTATGCCCACTATGCAACTTCTACTTCATCTTCTACTTTAGCTGATACTTTGTCTGTAGTATGTAACAAATGACTTTTGATCCTCAAATGAAGTAACATTCTTCAACTGTTCTACAGACTTTAAGCAATAGAAGGAGCTTGTTCTTGCAACTTCTTTTCTTCTTTAATCTTCATTTATCTATCTTAGCTAATACTTATCTGTTCATATTGCCTTTTTGTTCTCAAACTAATCGATTCTTCTGACTTTGTTGATTAAACAAAGTTTTCTCTTCTTTATGCAAGATTGTCTAAGTGGCAATTTCTTCTTTCTTCCTTTGTTTGAGTATTTGATGAAGTGTCTTCTTCTTTCTTTATATTAGACTGGCTTTGTCTAGTTGGTGTAGATAGTTTAAATTTCTTGAATAACTTTATGTTCTTTGACCATGACTTCATCTTCAACTTCATTTGTCTTACATTTATCTATTGAAATTTTCTCTCTAAGGTTGACAGACAATGCAAACTCATTATGGCACATTTTCGAGGCCTTGTTTTTCTCCTATTGCTTTCGTTCATGGAACCTTCCTTTAGACAACTATAACTTTTTTGTTGCTTATCTTCTGCTTTCTTCTTCTTCTTCTTCTTCTTCTTCTTCTTCTTCTTCTTTATAATGCCTCACACCCCCACCCTATGCATTTTGACCATGCCATATCGGGGTTGATGCAGAACTTTACTATTTCCCTTCTTCTTAAGGAAAATCTTACCATAATCTCACAATTTTCTTGAATCTTAGGAAAATATCCTGCCTTAAATCTGGCAGGGTTTGCACTAAAATATATGCATTTAAACCTGATATACATGTATAAAATCAAATACAATGTACATTCCTATAATTATTAGATAATAATTATATTTAAAACACTCAGACCCATACTCACAGCTCCTCCCAAGATCAAAACCATTTCATGATGGCAATATTCCACCCTTAATTAATACAATTCCATACACAATCTCATACTTATATGATTTACTATGACATACCATATATTATTTACAATTTGATACAATCATATAATCTCACAATTAAATGATAAATTACAAATTTCAATGGGATTCCAATCCCATTACTTTACATAGCATTAATTATCTTCTAATCTTGCTTATCCATCCCAATCCTCAATTAGGAGTCTTTACCTGACCTATCAGCTAAAAATTCAATATAAGAAGGTTTGAGTCCAGGAAACTCATTAAGTAGGCTGAAATAAAGAATAAAAATTATATAGGAACCACGAGTTCCCAAAAATAGAACATAAATAAATACATGCTAATACAATCATACCATGAGGCTTACATCCTCATTCATTTCTATACACACTCTACACCTTTCGGGCGTATAATATCATAACCATGCCATCCAGGCACCTCACATCACATTTGAGCCACTCTGGGCTCATTACAACATGTCATACGAGCACCCTAGATTAAAACTATGCCATACAGGCATATCCTCATAACTGTGCTTTTCAAGTATAACATAACAGATCATACTTATAGAATGTTTCGCATTTCACCAATATATGCATTTATCCATATATATAACAAAACAATTAATCACGAAATAATCCTTATCCCCACAATCATCAATCCAATATATGCACTATGAAATGTTACCTATTCCATCATTATACATATTCACTTAATACAATATATAATATCACCATCACGGGATATACTCATCCCATCTATTTTATCTAGTACAAACTTGAGATATTTTCTACCCCCATTCATTTAGAAGACATCCATACACAAGAATAAACAACCTATGGGATATCCTTTATTCCCATCAATTAACCACTCACATTTTCACATATAATTATAATTATCATAAACAAAATACCATTTATTTCAATTCCAAGGGATACTTACTATCCCTATCATTCATAGATTCATCAAAGCCAAATAATCATGAATCTTTAACTAATTACGGGATAGCCATTATCCCTCAACCAAAACATAGATGCCTAAATTCATACAAATGGGCTAATCCCCATGCATTCAACAAAACGTGCCTAGATTTCAAACAAAAGGGATGTACATTATCCCTAGCCATCCAATAGAAACAAATGCCTACTTACCTGCATGAAGAGTTACCTTACCCTCCTCAAGCTCCATGGCTCAGTTTCCTAACCATGCTTATATGCTTCTGCACATTTATCATATTTTCAAATTCAAATGACATATAGTTTTCGTAGTCACTCTATTAACATAAAACAACTTTATTAATAATTAGTTATACTCCAAACAAACTAATTCCTCCCCCTAATTCATTAGGGTTTTTGGGTTATAATCAAACCCATACACATATTTTATAACTCATATGGGCATTTCATCAAACATATTCTATATGCATAGCTTCAAATATAACATTTCTATGAAGTATTCAAAAGGATTTCCTCTTCAATCATGCTTACTCATCATACAACATGATCATAATTTAGTTAATCATAAAAACAAGCTAGTTAGACCATTAGTATACTCAATTAACTACTTAAGTACTCTATAAAGAAAATCCCCTCTTTATAATTTCTAAACAACAACATAATTAAATTTCCTCACATCCAAAGTACTTTGTAAACATGATAGTCAATATATTAATTATTTTCTCCATGAATTATATCACAATTCTAGTCATTTTCCCAAAAATCACTATTCATGAACCCTAAGTTAGCATCAAACATTATTTCTCATGCTCAAATCACTCCCCAAATCATGATAATTAGCCTACTAACCCTTATTCCCATGAATCCCATAGCAATTTCCCCTAAATCCCACATAATTTCATTATTCACAAATTTTTCCAATACCCTAATCATGCATAAACGCAAATTAAGTGAAGGAAAATCAACTTACCAAGCCATTCATGTGTGGCTTCTTCCCTAGCACATGAATTTGGCTCTAAACAAAGTTATTCCCTCAAGAAATTAATTGAAAATGGGGTGGAAATGAATGGGTGTCATCTCTAGGGTGTGGGGAAGAAGAACGGGATAAAATGAGACTAAAATAGAATGGAATGGACTTAAAAAGTTGGGCCATTGCCATACGGCAGCCGCTTGCCATACCATAGCCAGTATGTCAGCCTCTTGCCATACTGCGCCTGCCAAGAGCATTTTTTGTATTTCATCCATATTTTCCTTGTGTGATATCCAAATTGGTTAATTTTTGATGCATTAGAAAAATAATGTTAAGGGCTAAAACTTTCATGTTAATCATTTTTCCCAAATAAGCCCACAAATATGGCAAATGTTTAGATAAAATTGACCCATCTTGTTCATCTCATTTTTTTTAGCATACAGAATAGTTTCAGTGTATTAACCATACTTACTCATATGAAATCAGAATCAATTGATTCTTGATTTTTTAGAAAGATGATTTCATGATATATAACTTTTATATTGAACACTTTTCATAATTCAATCATAAAATAATCCAAACATTTGGTACAAGTGATACCTATGTCATATTCAGCTTCATATTCTTAAACACTTACACTTAAATCATTGCCTACTAATTTCAAAATTTCTACTAAATTCACATTCATTATACTCTTAGCAATAATTCACAATAATTTTCACATTTTAATGCCTTAGGCATTACATTCTTCCATGATCATCATGTCACACCTCGCCTCCCAAGGCTATTTCCATGATATTTCCTCAGAATTACACTCTAATTCACCACAATTCCCCCACTTCTAGGGTGGGGGAATTGGGTGATATTTTTGGATCAGACTAAGAGTTCTAGAGAAATGGACAGAGTTTTCCCTGAAATATCAGATTATACTCTTGTATAATCATTAATTAATTAAAATTATAATCTTAAATAATCACAAACATCAATATTATCTAACTAAATCATACCCATATCCACACTCATGTTCGTTTGCCCAAAATCAAAACCATCATGATGGTAATACATCTAAGAAGAATTCTATCATTCTATCACCATATTATAATTATTGAATTATAACATGCCATTATATCTAATTATACATCATTTAGAATTTTTTAAACATAATCACATACATACATAATAAATTTACAATCATACAATCCATACTAGGATTCCAATCCCATTACATCATACTATGAAATGAAATGTCTTCGTTCTTTACTCATCTAGTTCCATCCCACAATTAGAATTCTTTACTTGACCTATTAGCTAAAAAATTAAATAAGAAGGCATGAGTCTGGGCAACCTAGTAAGTAGGCTAAGATATAAAACCATAGAAAAATAATTAATCAAAAACAACATGTTCTAACCTAGAACATGAATAAAACATAACCATACTCTCACATCATCATTATACTCATGAGGCTTTAATCCTCACTAAGTCGATAAACTATATAGTCATATAATTTATCATGCCAACTACACAGCCTTAGGATATCACTTATCCTATCTTTACCATCCATTCACAACATCACAATAGGGAATTATACTTTCCCTATCAATTTATACAATGAAGGCACAACAATATAAAATATACATTTAGATTTTAGCATGTGATACTCTATCCTTCTCATTTAGTCATTCATACATGTATAATATACATTACACAATACCACTATCATGGGATAGTTCTTATCCCATTACATTCACTTAAAAACGTGATACCATGGTAATCATGAATTCTATCCAATATAATCAAAGGATACTCACTACCCCCCTACAATCTTATAATAAAAAGCAGATAAATATCAACTTTAAACAAATTTGGGATATTCAACAAAACATTCATGCTTGAATACATTCAATGGGATAACTACTATCTCCATTCATGCATACATTCAAATAGAGAAGGGAGCCTAGTTACTTTAATGGAGATCAGTTCACAACTCCTCATGTTCTCAAGTTTGGCTTCCTAAATCCATGCTTAATTGGTTCTATACATAATATATGAATCTCATATATCATTTGTATCATGATTTAATCTGCATGACAATTTCTTATCAACAAAATGAAATACCATGACAAAATACCATAACCCAATCCATTTATAAGTTTACATATGTCTCAAGCGCCTAAATATATTCCAACATTAGCCATAAGGCTATTTGACTTAATACTCTTTATAATTATCCATAATCATACACTTTATTATACTGGGATATCATCTTGCTCATAGCAGATCACAAACTATAATCAAATTACTCAATTATATTCAGTTTCTCATTGACTCATTTCATCAAAAAGCCTGTAAGCATCATTTGTTTACAAATTCTTTAACAACATGGGTTAGGGGATTTTCATTCCCAATTACATGCAATAAATCCATAACATTGTTAACATTGAATTTACCTTAAATATATGCTAATCACACTTCTAACTCAATTAAACTATACATAATCAAGTTTTAAACAAATCCCCATATTTACTATTCATGAATTATATTCACAGCCATAGACAATGAAAAATCCCATTTTATCAAGTCCAAATCATGCCAAATATACTAAAATCAAGCCATTAATAGTTTTCCCCATCAATTTACATGAATTCATTTCAATTTCATTCTAAGGGTTACTGTTTACAATTGGGGTTATGCAAAATTATAAGTTTTTCCAAGTCTAAATCATTGCAAATACATCACAAATCATGATTTACTTATTTTCCTCATGAATTCAACCTAAACATCATGCAAAAACTCCCAAAATTACTATTCACAAATTTGGGGTATAAACCCTAATATAGCAAAACCATGAAATCAGGTGGGGAAAAAGGATCCACTTGGGTTTTCAAGCATGGCGTTCATCTTGTCATCATTTTCAATCCCAACTCTCCACAAATCCACCATGAATCACATCCACTAGGATTTTGACCCAAGAAGACATGCCCAAACAATAAGAAAATGGGGTTTTGATCCATAAACCCATGATCTCACATAGAGATCTAGAAGATTTCTAGCTCTAATCACCTAAAAATCAAGTCTAGAATGATGAGTATTGGAGCTTGGGGCGTGGGAAGAAGAATGGGGAAGATGAAATGAAGAAAAGGGGGGGTTAAACCCCTTAAAAATTGTGTTTTTTTGTGCTCCAACACACCATAAACATCTAATGTGGTGGCCCAGTGCCACAACACTAAACTCGTTGCCCATTTTCCATTTTTAGATCAGTGCTGTGACACTAAATTGTTGCTAGCCCAGAGTAGCTTATGTAAATCGGCCATATCTCCCTCATGCAATGTTAGAATTGCATGATTCTTGATGTTTGAATGATAATTTCAAGATTTATAACTTTTATATTTATTACTCTTTCTAATTAAGTCTACAAATATGAGAAATTTTCCTACAAAGTGATGCCTTTTTTTTTAACCTAATTTAAAACTCTAGAGATAACCATAGTATTTTGGCTATAACTTTTTCATATGATATTCGATTCATGTGATTCTTAATCCATTGTAAGCTAAATTTAAAAAGCTACAAGTTTCCTGTTGGAGACCTTTTCTAAATCATTCATATTATGTGCCAAACATTGGGTACAAGATGTGGTCAAACACGTAATTACCTAAAATTAACACCCTCATGTGTTACATAGGGCAACTATATATATCCTATTTACCATAACTAATTAATAGATCAAAATCATTGTCTTATCTCAAAATCCTAGGGTGTCACACAAAGTGTCTAACAGGAAAGTTATAGCTTTTTAAATTTAGCTTACAATGAATTAAGAATCACATGAATTGGATATTATATGAAAAAGTTATAGCTAAAATACTATGGCTATCTCTAGAGTTTTAAATTGGGTTAAAACAAGATGTATTACTTTGTGGGATAATTTCTCATATTTATAGACTGAATTAGAAAACATGATAAACGTAAAAGTTATAGATCTTGAAATTATCTTTCAATTACATCAAGAATCATGCAATTTCAACATCATATGACAGAGATATGGCCGATTTATTAAAACTACTCTAGGCTAGCAGCAAGTTAGTGCCGCGACACTGAAATCTTATGCCATGACACTAATCTAGAAATGGGAAATAGGCAGTGAGTTTAGTTTCATGGTACTGGATGTTTGTGGTGCATCAGAGCACCAAAAAAACATAATTTTTAAAGGGTTTAACACCACTTTTCTTCATTTCATCTTCCCCATTCTTCTTCCCATGCCCCAAGCTCAAAAACCTATCATTCTAGACTCAATTTTTAGGTGATTTAAGCTAGAAATCTTCTAGATCTCTACATGAGATCATGGGTTTATGGATCAAAACCCCATTTCTTATTGTTTAGGCATGTCTTCTTGGCTGGAAATCCTAGTGGACATGATTCATGGTGGATTTGTAGAGAATTAGGACTGAAAATGATGATAAGATGAACGCCATGCTTGAAAACCCAGGTAGATCCTTTTTCCCCACCTGATTTCATTATTTTTCTACATTAGGGTTTATATCCCAAATTTTGTGAATAGTAATTTTGGGAGTTTTTGCATGATGTTTAGGTTGAATTCATGATGAAAATAAGTAAATCATGATTTGTGATGTATTTACAATGATTTAGACTTGGAAAAAATTATAATTTTGATAACTCTTGTTGTAAACAGTAACCCTTGGAATGAAATTAAACTGAATTCATGTAAATTGATGGGAAAAACTGTTAATGGGTTGATTTGAGTATATTTGGCATGATTTGGACTTGACAAATTGAGATTTTTCATTGTCTATGGCTGTGAATAGTAATTCATAACTAGTAAACATGGGGATTTTGTGTAAAACTTGATTATGTATAGTTTAATTGAGTTAGAAGTGTGATTAACATATATTTAAGGTAAATTCAAGGTTAATGATTCTATGGGTTTATTGTATATAGTTGGGAATGAAAATCCCCTAACCAATGTTGTTAAAGAATTTGCAAACAAATGATACTTATAGGTTTTTTAATGTAATGGGTTAATGAGAAACTGTATATAATTGAGTAATTTGATTGTAATTTATGATTTTCTATAAGCAAGATGATATCCCAGTGTAATAAAGTGCATGATTTGGATAATTATAAAGAGTATTAAGTCAAATAGCCTTATAGCTAATGTTAGAATATATTTAGGCACTTACGACATATGATCGGGTTATGGTATTTGGTCACGGTATTTCATTTTGTTCATAAGAAATTGTCATGCAAATTAAATCATGATACAAATGATATATGCGATTAATATGTTATGTATAGGACCAATTGAGCATGGATCTGGGTAGCCAAACTTGAGAACATGAGGAGTTCTGAAATGATCTCTATTAAGGTAAGTAGGCTCCCTTGTCTGTTTGAATGTATGTATGAATGGGAATAGTAGTTATCCCATTGAATGTATTAGGCATGGATGTTTTGGATGAGAGATAGTGGATATCCTAGATTTGTTTAAAGTTGATGTTTATCTACTTTGTGATTATAAGATTGTAGGCGGATAGTGGGTATCCCTTGATTATATTAAATAGAATTTATGATTATCATGGTATGATATTTCTGAGTGAATGTAATGGGATAAGAACTATCCCATGATAGTGTTATTGTGTAATGTATTATACATGTATGAATGACTAAATGAGAAGGATAGAGTATCCCATGCTAAAATCTAGAAGTATGATTTATATTGTTGTGCCTTCATTATATGAATTGATAGGGAATGTATAATTTCTTATTGTGATGTTGTGAATGGCTAGTAAACATGGGATAAGTGATATCCCAATGCTGTATAGGTGGCATGATATATTATATGATTGTATGATTTATCAACTTAGTGAGGATTAAAGCCTCATGAGTATAATGATGATGTGAGTGTATGGTTATGTTTTATTCATGTTCTGGGTTAGAACATGTTGTTTTTTATTAATTCTAATTTTTTATGGTTTTATATCTCAACCTACTTACTGGGTTGCCCGGAATCACGCCTTCTTATTTAACATTTTAGCTAATAGGTCAAGTAAAGAATTCCAACTGTGGGTTGAAACTGGATGAGTAAAGGATGAAGACATTGCTTCTTATAATATGATGTAATGGGATTCGAATCCTAGTATGGATTCTATGATTGTAAATTTATTATGTATGTATGTGATTATGTTTAAATGATTCTAAATGATGTATAATTAGATATAATGACATATCATAATTCAATAATTATAATATGGAGATTGAATAATAGAATTTCCCTTAGATGTATTGCTATCATGGTGGTTCCAATTTTGGGTAGAAGAATGTGGGTGTGGGTATGGGTATGATTTAGTTAGATAATATTAATGTTTATGATTATTTAAAATTATGATTTTAATTAATTAATGATTGTATAGAAGTATAATCTAATATTTCAAGGGAAAATCTATCCATTTCTCGGGAGGACTCAGTCCAATCCAAAAATATCACTCGAGTACCCCACACTATAAGTCAAGGAATTGTTGTGAATTATAGTGTAATTATAAGGAAATATCATGGAAATAGCCCTAGAAGGCGGGGCATGACACTTCACCTATTCAACTTCTTTAGAACGTAGCAGATATTTGTGGTAGTTTGTTATAGATGATCATGATCTTGCACTTGAACTATTTTGCACTTGCTACATTGTTAGCTTTCATATTTATTAACATAATGTATTTTATCTTGATATGATTGTGACATATTGCAAAGCAAGAATAATATATGAAAGCTTAAGTAATTATGCTGCTTAGTATGATTTAACAAATTTATGATGTAAAGATTAATCAATGTTTATTCATTCATGATGTGCACACCATAAATTGAAGACTATATGGTTGTGTAATTAAACATTCATAATTATGTGTTTATGTTAATTAATAATTATAAATTCATAATCATGCATATGATTGCTATAGATTTAAGCATACAGGTTTGTTATCTTAATACAAATTTTGTTATTATCAAAATCATATACAATAATGCTGATAGATAGAGTTAGGACTAGTTCTTCATGTCACCACGTATATGGTAATTTTGCTTTTATTTCTCAACTAAAGCCAACATGCATTGACCAAGCTTTGGAGGATGAAAATTGGATAATAGTTATGCAAGAAGAGTTGGACCAATTCAAAAGGAATGATGTGTGAACACTTACTCCAAGACCATCCCATCAATCTGTTATGAGCAATATATGGGTCTTTAGGAACAAATTAGATGAATCTAGAATTGTAGTGAGACTTAAAGCAAGATTAGTGGTAAAATGGTATTGTCAAGAAGAAGGAATTGATTTTGAAGAATCTTACGCCCCCGGTTGCTAGGATTGAGGCCATTAAAATGCTATTGGCTTTTGCATTATTTATGAATTTTAAGCTATATCAGATGGATATCAAAAGTACATTTGTGAATGGTTTCATTAATGAAGAGGTATATGTGGAACAACCCCTTGGGTTTGAAAATCCTAAAGACCCCAACCATGGCTTCAAACTCAAGAAAGCCCTCTATGGTCTTAAACAAGCTTCTAAAGCATGTTATGAGTGTGGATGCCCTGCTTTACAAATTCAATTTGATTACACATATTTTGATGATTAACAAATATATAAGAATATTTATATGTAAAATGTCAAGGCATACAAAGTAGTAAAGTGCAGAAAATTCAAATGTAGGATCTTAGCTGAAAGCTTATCTATCCATGCCATTCGCCTGCCATGTAACAGGATTGTAGTTGCCTGCCATACCACATGCAATGTTACCGAGAGGAAGTGTTCTCCCTAGACAACCACATCCCCATTGCAGACTCTTACGAGTAGCACTTGTGACCATAGTTGTAAGCCGGAGGCGCCACTTGATACTGTCTACCACATTAGATGAAGTACTATGTGATAAAGCCCATACCGCCTACGAGTAGTGCCTGGAGCGCAGCTAGTATCACAGCTACCTACATTTTACCTACCATCATACAACAATATGGGTTTTTGAAGAATACTAGAGCTTCGATCGCAGCCGGCTTCCCATACCGCTTGTCATATTGCTCGAGGTGCAGCTGAATATTATAGCCACCTGCGTTACCACCTGCTGACTCTAATAGTCAAAAATTCAAACATTGCAAAGCCACAAATTTCTACCCAACCATTTCCAATGGCTAAGATTTTGAGAGGTCTATTTGAGGAGAAATGTTAGGAGATTTCAAGGTTGTTGATTAAGCTTACAACTTCAAGAAATATTTGCAACCAAAGGGACAAGGACTTAAACTTCATCATCTACACACAAGAGCTTTAATCTTCACATTCTTTACACAAGGACTTCTTCTTCAATACAAAGGGAAGATCCTCTTCAATGAAGTGAGCTACTTAAGGATCAAGGCTTTCCCAAAACTTCATCGATACACTAGCTAAAAAGTGTAATTTCCTTTTTGTTCACTTATTTATGTATTCCTTGAGTTGGTATTGGAGACCAACCTTAAGAAGAATAAGATTGATTGTTTGAGAGTCTCACAATCAACTTATTGGAGTTATACAAAGCCCCTTGAGCTAAAATTAGGAAGAGTGCAAGAGGTGCTAAAGTTTACACCCCCTTGAGCTAAAATCAAGAAGAGAAACTTGGTTGTTGGAGAGTGTCACACAATCAATTGCTAATTTGTTTATGCCCTATAGAGCTAGAATCTAGAGGAGTGTAGGTGTACTAATTTGTATTCCATTATCATGAGATAGTAGAACCAAGGCACAAGAGATGTGTTCTTGGATGAGTGGAGGAGGGAGGTTGTCTCAAATCACTATACATCGTGCCTCCTTTATGTGATTGATTTATTTGCTTCCACTTTACTTTACATTTTTTATTCATAACAAATGACACGAGCACACGAACAGAGGAAATTTGATTAACATGGGTTAAGCAAAAAATAATAATTATAAACCCAATTCACCCCTCCCCTCTTAGGTTAAGCTGTGCTTAAGGAACCCAATAATGAAAGGCTAAGCAAGTTTCTAATAGACAAAGGTGTTACAAAGGGTAAAGTAGATACCATGCTATTCATTAAGCATGACATGAAGGATATCTTGATTGTTTAGATTTATATTAATGGCATTGTATTTGATTCTACTAATGATAAATTATGTCAAGAATTTTTCAAAGTCGCAGGGAGAATTTGAAATGAGCTTTATGGGAGAACTGAACTTCTTTCTAGGCTTCCAAATCAAGTAAATGAAGGAAGAAATCTTCATCCACCAAGAAAAATACACTGAGAAACTCATAAAGAAGTTTGAGATGGAAGATGGGAAGCCTCTAGGCCCTCCAATGAGCACATCTATTAAGATGGATAAAGATAAAAAAGGTAAGCCCACCTATTAGAAATTATATAAAAGCATGATTGGATCTTTACTGTATTTAATTGTTAACAGACCTGATATCATGTCTAGTGTTTGCATGTGTGCTAGATTCTAGTCAAATCCTAAGGAATGACATTTAATAGCTATTAAAAGAATCTTTAGATACCCTTTAGATACACCAAACCTCAATTTATGGTATCCAAAAGGTTTCAATTTTGAGTTATTAGGGTACTTTGATGATGATTTTGTTGGTTATAAAGTAGAAAGAAAGAGTACCTCAGGCACTTGCTAGTTTGTTGGAAACATAATTATATCATGATTTTCTAGGAAACACACATTTGTTGCATTGTCAACTGCTAAAATCGAGTATGTGGGTACACGTAGTTGTTATGCACAGATTCTCTAGATGAAAAAATAATTGGAAGACTATGGTTTCAAATATGAGACATCCCATTAGATTTGGCAATACTAATGTAATTAACTTGACTAAGAATCTAGTGCTACAATTAAGAACTAAACATATAAAGGTTAGGCACCATTTAAATAAGAATCATGTGTAAAACCATAATATCTACTTGGAATATGTACCAACAGAAGAACTTGAGATTAACTTATTAGTACTATAATATTTCACTCATGTGTTTGCTCATTATCAAAACTTAGCTAGTTGAGAATGTCAATCATCAAAATCAAGCTAAATAAGTGATCATACTCAACATTCTCCCCCTTTGATGATGAAAAAAATATTTGAGGGATGAACCTTTCATAAAATATACAATAAAGAAATTTAAATTGGCTAAATACATGTTTAATATGCACTGTGCTTCTACTGACTTAGTGTGGCTCCCCCCAAATGGATGCACTAAGTTACTCTGATATTTTTCTCCCCCTTTTTGTCATAATCAAAAATCTCAAAAAAATGGAGAAGAATAATGCATAAATAGGAGGATATGCTGAAAAATGCAGAACATAGCATTGAAGTATAAAGTAGAGTACAAATGTCTTGAAGACATACAAAACAGATCTATACAAAAGGAAATGTCACTTAAATATGACTAATATTACAAGAAAGCATAATAAAAAGAAAAAAATAGTGCATACATGATAGAGAGAGTACATAAGAGAAATTTGATCAAAGAAATGAAATACAAAAGCTACAAGATTAAGGATCTATAGAGATGGAATTTGGTTTGGATCTCTTATAGTATGTTTTAGGAAAGAATTGAGGGTTAGCTGAAGGAGAGGAATGTTGGTGGGGGGGAGTAGGATGTTGAGTGGGTGGTTTGGAAGAGAACTTAGATGGCTTAGACATGGCTTGTTTAATTTTGGAGGGAGAAGGAGAAGGAATTAAGGAAGGATCTCTAGGAATTGTAGTGGGTGGTTCATGAGTTAAGGCAGATCGATAGGTGGAAACATAAATAAAGTCAATGTAGGATCGATAGAAGGGATTTAGTAATTAAGGGAAGTATGCAGGTTCTTTGTTTAGAATGGCTTAGTGAAAATATCTGCTAATTGATTTTCAATCGGTACAAATCCTAAGCAAATATTATGATTTTGAATATGATCTCTAATGAAATAATGTCTAATCTCTATATGCTTAGTTCTAGAATTCAAGACTGCAGTTTTGCTCAAATTTATGGCACTAATATTGTCACATCTGATGGGGATATTAACATAGGTGAGGCTAAAATCACCCAATTATTGTTTCATCCATAGGATCTGAGCACAACAACTGCCTATAGGTACATATTCAACTTCGACAGTTGATGATGCAAGTGATGCTTGTTTCTTAAAGAACCATGATAGGATCATCCTTCCCAGAAACTAACATGATCCTGAGGCACGCTTCCTATCTACCTAATGAGTGAATTTCATTCACTTACATTATTTGTATTTAAGCTTAATTATTTGCAAATCATCGTTTCTTTTAGGTAAATTTCATACTTATTTATTGGATGTTCTAGGTGTTTTGAATATGGAAAAGAAGAGAAAATAGAAAGAAAAGATGAAGCTCAAAGGATGGAAAAGAAGATAGCGGCAAAAGAGATAAAAAATCAAAAATTGCAAGTCAGAATCCAGTTGGCGCCACCAGTCCCCACATGGCACCAGCGGTGCCAGGATCCTCCACCACCACAGCCAAGATAATAAGGCAGCACCGCTAGTGCTAGTGGTGGGCCCCAAATTTTACCAATTTTTTGCTAAGTGCATAGGGGTTTTTAAGCAGGAAAGTTAAGGTTTTTGGAAATTACTTCACTTCTGTTTTGAGAGTTCTTTCTGAGGGTTCAGAGGAGAACTTCTTAGAGTTTCTTGTGGAGAAGAAGGGAAGATTGTAAGTAAGCAAGAGAAGGAAGAAAGGATGTTCTTCATTGTGATAATCCTGGTAAAGGGAGTTGTTTTGGTTCTTCTTATGAACTAAATTTCTTTTTCTAGGGTCAAGATATAACTTTTCTTGATACTCTTTGTCATATGGATTGTTGGTTATTAATGGCTATATGATCTTGTTTCATTTATGATGTTATTTGTAATAATTTAATTTATTTTATTACTTGATCACCAATATTATGAGTTAGATTAATTATCTAAGCATGGTTAAGGTAGACAACATATGCTAAACCATGAGCTCTCTGGAATGAAAAGGATAGAGGGTTAAGGTAGACACCATATGCTAAACCATGCTATTTTGGTTCATTATGTTCTTGAGCTTAATGGGTTTTTGCCTCAATTATGCTACACACCATAGGTAATTGGAACAATTGAGAGCACTTGATTTAAACTCATACATCTAATGGTAATGATCTTACTTTTTAAAGAACAAACCTAATTGAGGCATTGAATCAAACATTCCACTAGCAAAGGGGTATCATCTAGTAGTGGAAGTAGATCCCTAAACCTTTGCATCTGGCTAATCTCCTTGCATTATTATTACTCATTGATTTCCCTACATTCCAGTAAACTTCTGAAAGTCTGAAATTAAACCAATCATTACTCCTTATTCAGTTAGTTATAAATACATTCTTTTTAAAAGCTAGAAGAATTTAGCAATTAAAATTGATTAAGTCAGTTTGACCATTCTCTGTGGGATTGACCGTTACATTACACACTATATTGCTATACATTCGTACACTTGCGAGGAATTATAATTTGAACCATCAATTTTTTGGCATCGTTGTGGGGGAATGGTTCCAAATTGATTTGATTAAGATTAGTTATGTTCTATCTCTTTATTTTTGTGTATAATTGTATATAAGATTATTTTTAATTATTTCCTTCTTTCTGTTGCAATACTATGAATGAATGGAAGGGGATCTCTGAATCCAACTCTGTTTCCATTAAACATTTGTGTTGACGAAGTGGAAATTGAGACAAAGATTTTAAGCAAAGGAGAAGAAGCACATATGGCTGACAATGTGAAGAACCGAGTGGCTTAACAAGTGCAACAAGCTCAACAGACTCAATAATTAATGAAAGAGTTTGCATGCCCTATTATAGGAATTTCACCTTCATGCATTGTATTACATGATGATGCTAGACATCATGGCTTGAAACATATTCATTTTAACATGCTTCCACCTTTTCATGGGATAGCTTCAGAGGATTCATTGACATTCATGTGTGATTTCTATGCAACCATCGAAACATTTTCATTGCAGGGGCTAACAAAAGATCGATTACATATGAGATGTTTTCCATACACTCTAAAAGATGTAGCCAAGATATGGTTCATGACAATAACCCCTTGATCATTAACAACATGGGGAGTAGTTTATAATAAGTTCATTGGGAAATTCTACTCTCATGCTAAAACTGCTGAAGTGAGAAGCAAAATAGCCACTTTCTCTTAATTGGATGGTGAAGCTTTCCATGAGGCATTGGAAAGGTTTAAATTAATTTTGGTTCAATGCCCTCATCATAGATATCCAATTGAGTTGCTTAACCAATTTTTCTATGATGGACTGACACAACCATGCAAAGCTATGGTTGACGATGCTGCAGGTGGAGCCATGGGAGAAAAGATTCCAGAAGAAACTTATGAGCTATATGTATCTCAACAGATGAGTTTAGGAGGTAGATCTAAAGGACTTTATAAAGTAAACTCTAACTCTGATCAATCAATGCAGATGTAAGAGATGGCTAAGTAGATGAAAGCAATATATTCTATGATGGTGCACTTGAAGTAATCACAACTTGCTCCAGCAGAGGTTTGTTCTTTTTATGGTAATTCAGGACATTCACCTAATGTTTGTCCTTCAAATGAACATTTTGTAGGTGATGATGAGCAAGCTAATGCAATGAACTTCTACAACTAGTGGCCATGGAATGACCCTTAATCAAACACTTACAATCCTGGTTAGAGAAATTATCCTAATTTTTCTTGGAATAATGAAAGAAATTAGAATCAAGATGGAACTTCCTTTTAACCTCAACCAAAGAAGCCTATGCTTGAAGAAACCATGTAGAGTTTCAATCAAGTAACAACCAAATTCCAACATATTGATTCCAGGTTCTATAACATAGAGGCATCCATAAAAAGGATGGAAACTTAGTTAGGACAAATTGTAGAAGCAGTACAGAGCCACACACTTGGGAAGTTGCCTAGTCAACTAGAGTAAGCAAAAGCAATAATGACACTGATAAGTGGAAAGTTAATTGACAATAAGGTTGGAGAAGAAACTAATAGTTCAATTTTTTTTGTAGGAATCAAGAAAGGGAAGAAAAAGGTTGAGGAGGAAGTGCATCTAAAGAAGGCAGAGTTTCTAGTAGTCAACCCTCCTTTCAACCACAAAGCCAGCCCATCATATGATCCTCCTATCCCTTTTCTAGGAAGGCTGAAGCAGAATAAATTTGATAAATCATTTTCTAACATTTATGATATCTTTATAAATTAATGTCAATTTTTCTTTGCTTGATATGATAAAGAACATGCCTACTTATGCTAAATTTTTGAAAGAACTAAACATAAGAAAGTGTAAGTATGAGCCACATGAGAAACTTCTAGTTTCAGAGGTAGCCAGCATGGTTTTTTGGAGAAACCTTCCCCCAAAACTCAAGGATCTAGGTAGTTTCAATATCTCAATCACTATTGGAGGGACAAACAAGGTAAAGGAAATGCTAGACTTAGGTGCAAGTATTCATTTAATGCCTTATTCTGTTTATATATAACTTGGATTAGGACAATTAAAACCCACTATAATGTCTCTATAACTTACAAACAGATTAGTTAAATATTCTAGAGACATTGTTAAGGACATTCTTGTGTAGATTGATAAACTAATTATTCCTACAGATTTTGTTGTGCTTGACATGGAAAGACAAATGATTCCAGAAAGAGAAGTGCCTATTCTTCTAGGACGCCCTTTCATAAAAAACCCCCTATAAAATCATAGATGTTCATAATGGGAAGTTAAAGATGACTCTCTTAAATGAAACTAGAATTTTCTGTTTATAATTCTTCATTACTACCTTTAGATCCTAGTGGATGTTTTCAAGTTGACAAATTGAACTCACTCATTTTATCAACTTTTGTGTAGTATGAGACAATTGATAGTCTAGAATTGGTGCTCATTGCAGATGGACTTGAGGAAGATGAAAAAATGATGAATTTGAAAGCTAAACTTGATAAAGCAGAGCAAGTCAAAGAAGGAGAAGTTTCTAATGAAGGGTTATCACATGTAAACCTAGAAGTGGAACGAGTGACTGTAACATCTCCCCAACTGGAATTGACGTAATTACCTCAGAACTTAAAGTATGTATTTCTTGGTAAAAATATTACTCTTTGAGTGATTCTTGCTTCTGGCTTGTCTGTTGATGAAGAACTTAAATTGGTGAATGTGTTAAAAGAGCACAAAGGGGATATAGGGTGGACTTTAGCAGATATTAAGGAATTACCCCCACTGTGTGCCTGCACAAAACTTTGCTTGAAGATGATGCAAAGACTTCTAGAGAAGCTTAGAGGAGACTTAACCCACATATGAAGGAAGCTATGAGAGCAGAGGTGATTAAATTTTTAGATGCAAGTATTATCATCCAATCTCTAACAATAAATGGGTAAGTCTAGTGCATGTGGTGCCAAAGAAGTCTGGTATTCTATTATAAAAAATGACAATGATGAATTGGTGCCAATGTGAATGACTATAGGGTGGCAAATGTGCCTTGACTATAGGATACTCAATGCAGTTACAAGAAAGGATCACTTTCCCCTTTCTTTTACTGATCAAATGCTTGAAAAGTTGGTAGTTCATGCTTACTACTATTTTTGGATGGTTTTTTAGGTTATTATCAAGTTCCAATTTCCCTAGAAGATCAAGAGAAAACCATTTTTACCTGACCATTTAGAACATTTGCATATCGAAGGGTACCATTTGGTTGTGCAATGCCCTAAAAACTTTTCAAAGGTGTATGATGTCCATCTTTGCTAATATGATTGAAAAGTTTATTGAAGTATTTATGGATGAGTTTTCTATTTTTGGAGACTCATTTGATGATTGCCTACATAACTTAAGATTGGTGCTTAGAAGATGTATGGAAATGAATTTGAAACTAAGTTAGTAGAAGTGCCACTTCTTAGTGAAGTAGGGAATTATGCTTGGGCATATTATTTCAAGTAAAGGCATTGAATTAGATAAGGAAAAAATTGAATTGATTGTAAAGTTGCCACCCCTAATTTCAATCGAGGGAGTTAGAAGCTTTCTTGATCATCCAAGCTTTTACAAATGATTTATTAAGGATTTCTTAAAATTTTCTAGATTTCATTTGAACTCATGTGTGATGCATCAGACTTTGCTGTCAGTGCCGTCCTAGGATAGCGAGTAAATAAGCTACCTCATGCTTTTTATTATGCAAGTAGGACTCTAAATGAAGCACAGTTGAACTATTCTACCGCTAAGAAGGAATTGCTTGCTATTATTTTTGCTTTGGAAAAATTTTGTTCTTGCTTGGTTGGTTTGAAGGTAATTGTTTATTCGAATCATGCTGCATTGAGATATTTACTACCAAAAAAAGATGCTAAGCCTAGGTTGATCAGGTGGATTTTATTATTGCAAGGGTTTGATCTGACAATCAAGGATAAGAAGGGCTATGAGAATTTTGTAGCAGATTATCTGTCCAGACTAGTGGAAGGAACTAACTTCGAGCAAGAAAGGGGAAAGGAAAACATTCCTACCAATGAATCTTTATTAATGGGCAATTATATTCTATAAAGGGGACTAAAACTTGGTATGTTGACATTATAAATTACTTGGTCAAAGAAATTTTTAATCCTCTATTGAATTCAGAGGGAAGAAGAAAGTTGTTATCAATGGCAAGACATTATTTATGGGATGACCCAGTCTTATTCAAAATATTCCCAAACCAAATCATTAGGCATTGCATTCCAAAACATGAGTAGCAAAGTATTCATAGACATTATCACACATTTAGTTGTAGAGGGCATTTTGGAGGGAATAAAACTGCTCTCAAAGTCTTTAAATCTAGATTTTATTGGCCAACTATTTTTAAGGATGCTCATACTTTTTGTGCAATGTGTGATAGATGCCAAAGAACACAAAACATTGGAAAGAGAGACAAGATGCTTTATGACTCACATTTGTATTTGTTTCTAGGAAAACTAAAATCACGGTGGGTTGGTCCATTCCTTATCACACAAGTGTTTCCTCATGAAGCAGTTGAATTGAAGAATCTGAAAGATGGGAGCACTTTCAAAGTTAAAGGTCATCGTGTTAAGAAATATAACAAAGAGGACATGCCAATGTAGTTGAATAAAGTGTGAAAAATTAAAAATTTGTAGAAAAAGGGAGATCGTCTTACTCAGATGTTAAATAAAGCACTTCTTGCGTGGCAACCCAAGCTATTTTATCTTTCAGTTATTTCAATTTCTTAGATATAGTTATATTCTTACATTAATAAAGCATGTTTTTAAATAAACTTGATTTAATTATTCATTTATTAGATTACATTCATATTTTCCTATTTGCTATACTTAGTACATTGTTATTTTGTGATTGATAGGTTAAGTTCATGAAAAAAGGGATTAGTGAGCAAAACAAGTTAAATTCTGAGAAAGGAGTGATAGATATTTAATGGAGAATTGGCAAAAAAATGAGGGAGGCAGCAACATGGTGCCACCAGCACTGGAAAATTGAAGAATACAAGAGGAGGTAGCAAGCTGGCATCACCAACGCTAAAAATCCATCACGCCGCACCGCCAGCACCAAATATCTTTGCAAAACCCTTATGGAGACAGTGTGGCACCACCGTCTATCCATTTAATCCCACTCACACATGCTCCTTCTCCCACTTTCCCCTTTCACGTAAGCTCTCTCTACCCTTTTCCCCCTTCTCTTCAACACCTTTCCTCACAACCCTAAACCCCATTCCATCATTCCAAAACTCAAAGATTCCTTCTCAATACATCTCTCTTCCATCTCCCTCCTTGGATTCATCTCTTCCATTTCCCCTATTCATCTACCTCTTCACTATGTTTTCAAGTTGGGTTTGATAACTTTGTGCACATCTCTTAGAATCACAAGTAAGTTATTTATTGCATCTCAATCCTTCTTCTATTGATATTTTTGGTGGATTGGATAGCTTTTGTGGTGGTTTGAGGAGATTTGAAGTTGGTTTTTAATGTTTGGAAGCTTTCTTGACATTGTGCACATCAAGTGTTTGATGAATTGCTTGAGCTAGTTTGTGTGTGGTTTTTGTTTAGCAAATGTTCCAAGAGTGTATGTGAGAGGAGTGGGTGTATATTGAAGTTGAATTGGAGATCCTATAAAGACATCCATTGAGAAATTCTAAAGTGCATGTCACATGTTTGATGAAATGACTTGGTGAAGAAAGAAATCTTTTTCTTGTGGTGTAAGCACAAATTCTTACTAGTGCTTGTTATTATTTCATGGTGAAGTGGAATTGTGTGGGTGGTTAAGAGAAATCTTGGTAAATTTGCTTCGTTTTGGTTGGTCAAGTTGGTGTGCTACTGCTTTCATTATATTTTTGTCACCATGGCTCCAAAGAAAGTTACTTGTGCTAGACCCTCAAGGAAGAGGCGGACAAGAGAGCTCGATGCACCACCTAAACCCACATTTTAGAAACTCTCTAGTGGATATGAAGGAATAAGAGAAAGGGGCTTTGATACGACATACAATGATGTAGCTGATCTCCTTCAAGCTCGGCATTGGATGCGCTTTGTAGCTCAGCCTGAAGTAGCACCACTGGTTAGGGAGTTTTATGCTAATGCCCAAGAATAGTTCAAAGCAAACCCGAGGGAGCTTAGAGCACTGGTGCATGGGAAGTTGGTCCCTTTTGATAGATTTGTTATCAACCAAGTATATGAGCTGGCTGACATTGAACAAGATGAATACCCAGCTTGGATTGAGCACCTAACTAAAATGTCATCATATCTTACCTTACTCACTCAAGTAGCACGTGGAAGACTCAGAATGATAAGGTAATAAGTTTCCTAAGAGGACATTTGGAGGCAATGAGTAAGATGTGACACTATTTCATTTCAGCAAAAATGTTGCTTTGAAATCATGTTTCTGATGTTACAAGGGAGCGAGCCCTTCTCAACTATGCTATTCAATTAGGGTTTTCCATTGATGTGGGTCGAGTTATCGAGTGTTCCATCATTTCTTCCATCATAGGGAGGCTCACAAGTGGAC
This sequence comes from Pouteria campechiana, assembly GCA_036873735.1. NCBI lineage: Eukaryota > Viridiplantae > Streptophyta > Magnoliopsida > Ericales > Sapotaceae > Pouteria > Pouteria campechiana. The sequence continues at coordinate 24,538 of JAYJMB010011306.1, forward strand.
TGGGACACCCTTCACTCATCTGCCAGTTGTGTCTCATGGCTAGAGTTCCGACCAGTGCTAAAGAGGCACTTCAACAACCTCTTCTAGTAATCAATGATGCAGTCATGGAAACTTTTGGGAAGACATCACGTGGAAGTACAAGAGTGGGTCCTTCATCTTCACCCCCAAGCTCAACTTAGCAAAGACCCCTGAGGAAAGATTCATCTAAAAAACCTTCCCTTGTTGATCTGCAATCATGCCTAGTGGGAGTTTAATCTTATCAGAGGCAAATGATGCAGGACTAGCAGAAACTACTCAAATATATAGTGGACTACAACAATGCTTTAACTGCCATGCTCTAGAGTTTCAACATATCATAAGGTGATAACTCAATTAGTTTCCCAACTCCACCAACACTTCCTAATGTACTAGAGGAATCCTAGAGTTGGGTGGAAGGCGAAAGCTCAGATGAATGATCCATCCATTTCGGGAAGTCCTTGTTTTCCATTGCTTTATTCTACATTGAGGACAATCTTGTGTTCAAGTTTGGGGGTGTTAGCATTTTGCTTATGGATGTATTTGTCTTAGTTTAGGGTTTGTTGTAGTTTGTCTAGTTTGTGTGCTATGTGTTTAGTTGGTTTGTCTAGTTTGGATAGTTTAGGTGTTATGTTTAAATCTCTATGTTAGGTGCTTTGCTTGATTATAGTTATGATTGGAGAGTTGTGTGTTTTGAACATTGATCAAGGTCATCATATAAAACCTATGATATGTGTGCGACATTTGACAATAATTAAGTTGAAAACGATTGAAATCATTATTGTCTACAATGCCTGACTTGATACTTTGTCTAATTTGCTATAGATTCCTTATACACATTAATCCCATTGACTTAGCTATTTATTTTGAAATCTTTAAATTCTTAGTATAAGTTTAGGAGACTAAGTATGCATTGTTCAATTTGAATTCTATAATGCATTGTAACTATGTTGAGACAAGCATTAGATAAGATAAAAGAAAAATAAGAGTAAAAACTCATTGTTTATTGGGGCGATCACATCTCTGTGAATGGGAAAAAAATAAGTTTGGGGGAGTGATAGTAATATAGCCCAAGTAATGGAGGGATCACATCGTTATGAATTAGAATCAAAACAAGTTCGGGGGTGTGATAGTAATACAACATAAGTAATAGGGGGGTCACATTAAAAAAATGAAAAATATATAAAAAAATATATGAGGAATGTGATAGTAACAAGCCCACAAAAATATCAAATCCTCATCTAAAGTAGCCTCTTTGGTATAATTTGCAAATTCTCAAGGTTGCATTAAATATGTATTACTCAGTTGCTTAAAGAATGTAAGTGCAAAATGATATAGATTAATATGACTATAATTTTTGCACATGCACATGGAATCTAAGGTGGAAAGGAAAAGGCTCAAGTTAAAAATTAAAAGACATGTGATATCTTGATAGTTTCTTCTTGACTATGCTTATTTTATGGAGGTTTTTGATTAATGATTAAGATCAATGTTCATTATATCCTTTGTGAGTTTGTGTGTTTTTACTATGTGATATTTGTATCCTTTATGAGTTTTTTTAGATTTTATTTTGCTCGAGGATGGGCAAATAAGAAAGTTTGAGGGTATTTGCTAAGTAAATTTCATTCACTTACATTATTTATGTTTAAGCTTAATTATTTACAAATCCTTGTTTTTTTTATATGAATTTTATACTTATTTATTGGATTTTCTAGGTGTTTTGAAGATGGAAAAGAAGAGAAAATAGAAAGAAAAGATGAGGCTCAATGGATGGAAGAGAAGAAGCTACAAAGGAGATAAAAAATCAAAATCTGCAAGTCGAAATCCACTTGGTGCTATCGGCACCAAGATCATCCACCACCACAGCCCGAACAGTAAGGCAGCACAGTTGGCGCTAGCGGTGGGCCACAAATTTTAGTAATTTTTTGCTAAGTGCATAAGTGGGATTATTAAGTAGAAAAGTTAGTGTTTTTGGGAGTTACTTCACTTCCATTTTAAGAGTTCCTTCTAAGGGTTCGGAGGAGAACTTCTTGGAGTTTCTTATGGAGAAGGGGAGATTGCAAGTAAGCAAAAGGAGGAAAAAAGGATGTTCTTCATTGTGATAATCCTATCAAAGGGAGTTGTTTTGGTCTTTCTTATGAACTAAATATCTTTTTCTAGGGTGAAGATATAACCCTTTCTGATACTCTTTGTTATATGGATTGTTGGTTATTAATAGCTATAAGATCTTATTTCATTCATGATGTTATTCGCAATGATTTAATTTATTTTATTTATTGATCATCAATATTATGAGTTAGATTAATTATCCAAGCACAATTAAGGTAGACACCATATGCTAAAGCATGAGCTCTCTTGAATTAAAAGAATATATGGTTAAGGTAGACACTATATGATAAACTATGCTATTTTGGTTCATTATGTTCTTGAGCTTAATGAGTTTTTACTTCAATTATGATAAACCATACTATTTTGGTTCATTATGTTCTTGATCTTAATGAGTTTTTGCTTCAATTATGCTACACAACATAGGTGATTGAAACGAGTGAAAATACTTGATTTAAACCTGCATAGCTAATGGTAATGATCTTACTTTTTAAAGAGCAAACCCAAGTGAGACATTGAATCCAATATTCCACTAGCAAAGGGGTATCATATAGTGGTGAAAGCAGATCCTTAGACCTTTGCATCTTGCTAATCTCCCTGTGTTATTATTAGTCATTGATTTCCCCACAGTCCAGTAAAATTTTAAAAGTCTGAAATTAAACCAATCATTACTCCTTATTCACTTAGTTGTAAATACATTCTTTTTAAAAGCTAGGAGAGTTTAGTAACTAAAATTGATTAAGTTAGTTTGACCACTTTCTGTAGGATCGACCCTTACATTGTACACTATGTTGCTATACGTTCATACACTTGTAAGCAATTATAATTTAAACCATCAAGTTTTTATACCTTCTATCCAGCAAATTTTTTATCTAAGTACTTAATCAATTCAAATTTTCAACCTTTTGGATACCACAAACCGAGGTTTGGAGTGTCTAAAAGGTATCTTAGAATTCCTTTTACAAAAATGAGATATGACTCTCTAGGATCTGACTAGAATCTAGCACACATGCTGACACCAAACATTATGTCTCGTCTAATAGTAGTCAGGTATAATAAAGATCCTATCATGCTCCTATAGAGTTTTTGATAAACAGATTTACCTTTTTCGTCCTTATCCATCTTTATTGATGTGCTCTTTGGTGTTCCATATCTTTTACCATCTTTAATGTTAAATTTCTTTAGCATTTTTTTGTGCACTTTTCTTGATGGATAAAAATTCCTTCTTTCATTTGCTTGACTTGTAGCCCTGGAAAGAAGTTAAGTTCTCCCTCAAGCTTATTTCGAATTCACCCTGTATTGTCTTGGAAAATTCTTGCAAAGATTTTTCATCAGTTGCACCAAATACTATGTCATCAATATAAATTTAAACTAAAAGGATATCATTCATTGCATGCTTAATGAAGAGAGAGGTATGAACTTTACCTCTTGAAAAGCCTAGTTTGAAGAGATGATTTGGGTATAGAGAGCTTCATTTATGAATATATTCAAGAATGCACTTTTTACATCTATTTGATATAGCTTGAAATTCATGAAGGATGCAAAGGCAAGAAGCATTCTAATGGCCTGAATCCTTGCAATAGGTGCATATGACTCTTCAAAGTCTATACCTTCTTCTTGGCAATACCCCTTTGCTACTAATCTTACTTCATTTCTTACTATAATTTCTAATTCATCCAATTTGTTCCTAAAGACCCACTTAGTTCCTATAATAGTTTCATGATCAAGTGTTGGAACTAGAGTCTACACATCTGTTCTTTTAAGTTGGTCCAATTCTTCTTGCATAACTAAAATCCAATTTTCATCTTCTAAAGCTTGTTCTATGCGAGTTGGCTCTAGTTGAGAAACAAAAGCAAAATTGCCACATACTGGGCGATAAGATGATTTAGTTCTAACTCTATCATATACATCACCAATTATTTGGTTTTCAGGATGAGCATACATGAACCTCCAATCTTTGGGAAGAGATGTGTTACATTGCTCATTTGCCTCTATTATGGATCGTTCATCTTCATCCATTGCTATCTCTGATTGTGGAGCTTCATCTTGTTTATCTTGTGACTTCAATTTCTCCACATATGTTGTAAGATTATCTATCTCATTGTCAAAATCACTAGCTCTTTTCATAGAGTCAGTATGTTCATCAAATTTAACATGGATAGATTCTTTTACAATCTTAAGTCTCAAGTTGTACACTCTAAATGCCTTGCTAGCAATGGAATAAAAAAGGAATATTCCTTGATCAGATCTATTATCAAATTTTCCAAGGTTTTCCTTATCATTGTTAAGAATAAAGTTTTTGCAGCCAAAAGTATGGAAATAAGAAATTTTTGGTTTCTTGCCATAATACAATTCAAGTGGAGTTTTTTTGAGTAATGGCCTAACAAAGATTCTATTAATAACATAGCAAGTGGAATTCATTGCTTCAACATAAAAATATTGAGGCAGGTTATATTATAATCCTTGCCATCTCTTGCATGAATTTATTTTTTCTCTTAGCTACTCCATTTTGCTGGGGTGTGCTTGGTACAAAAAATGTTTGATGAATTCCACTACTTTCATAGGAATTTGTGAACTTATGATTTTCAAAGTCTCCACCATGATCACTCCTTCACTCCTTATGGCAATAATATGAGATCTTTGTTCATTTTGCACTTACTTAGTAAATCTTCAAAGAATGAAAAAGTTTCATCTTTTGAGGCTAAAAACATTACTCAGGTGAATCTACAATAGTCATCCATGATGGCATATGCATAATGTTTCCCTCCAAGGCTTCTAGTTCTTGTTGGTCCAACTAAATCCATACGTAGCAACTGAAGGGGTTTTGTTGTGTATACTTCTTATTTGATTTAAATGATTCTTTTACTTGCTTACCTTTCAAGCAAGCTTCACATAACCTTCCTTAGTCAAATTTAAGTTGAGGTAGATCCTTATTATATAACTTTACAATTATATTTTTGTTGACATATCCTAGTCTTCTATGCCATAACATAAATCATTGTCATTAGCAACAAGACTCTTTACTTGGATATTAGAAAGATCAACTAAATATATATTTTCATGCCTTCTACCAAGTACTACAACTGAATGAGACTTATCTAGAGCTGAACAAAGTTGAGATTCAAACACAACCTTATAACCTTTGTCATAAAACTAACTAACACTTGGAATATTGTATTTTAATTCTTCTACAAGAAGTATATCAGAAACTATAGTATATGGTGGTTGGCCGACCTTACCAATCCTAACCACTCTAACTTTTCCATTGTCCTCAAAGGTCACTGTTCCATTAGATTTCATTTTCTGCTCCATTAATAGCTCCCTAACCCCTGTCATGTGTCTTGAGTAATCACTATTGATATACCATGTGCTACTCCTTGTGACTCTCAAGCATACCCATTGGGAAATGGGTCCATGTGGGTTAGTTGCAAAAAACTTTGGTACCCATTGATTCTTGGGTACTACTATTCTAGCTGATGGAGACTAAGTTGAATTTACTATACTTGCAACTACTTTAGGGACCCAAATCATGGTCTATTTGGGTCCTTGTTTTCTTCCAGAAGCATCACTTTGTTTTCTATGTTGTTGTTGTCCACCTCTCTTCTTAGGTTTCATTCTAAATAAGGTGGAAGTCAAGCTCTTTTTTAGCGCATTGTTTTCATCCTTGACTCACTCAAGTTCACTGATGGTATTTTGATTGCTCTTGAGCTTGGAGTTTTCCTCCTTTAACTTTGAACATTCAATGGTAATTTTATTAAGCTCCTTTTTAGTCTCATTGTATTTTTTTTTCAAAATCATGAAGTCTAAGTATAGTTAATCTAGCATCTCTTCATGATTTAGGGTTTCAGTGTTAGAGGTTACCTCTTCTTCATGGATTGCCATGAAGCTAATTCCTGTGTTGAATTCATCTTGATCATTTTTGCTTAGCGAGAGTTGATTGATTGGTGCTTCATATTCTTTTTCTAATTCACTTCACTCTCATTTATTTTTTTCTCTAACATCTCCCATGTTGCTAAAGCCTTCTTTTTCTTTTCAAATTTCTATGGATTCTATTGTTATTCTTGTTGTCATTGTTCTTCTTGTCAAAATAAGAGTTGTGCTTCTTCTTTGGCTGATCACTTTGCTTCTTGTCAGATTCTAGGCAGTCAAATTTCATGTGCCTAGGCTTCACACAATTGTAGCACATGGGAGATTTTTTATTTTTGTATTTTCTTCTTGAGTTATTTCTTAAGCTACTCCCAAATTTCTTCTTCTTTAACATGAACTTAAATCTTCATGTGATCATTGCCATGTTCTCATAATCATCTCCGCTTGTTGATGCCTCACTTTGGGCATCATTAGCTTCTGATTTAGCTTTAAGGGCATCTTCTTACCTTAGGATCTTCTAAAATTTTTTGTTTCATCAATACTTCATGAATCATGAGAGAACCCATGTGCTCTTCTAGGTTCATCGTGTCAAGGTTCTTTGCTTCATGGATCGCTATTATTTTAGGCATTCATTGCCTTGATAATGATCCTAGTATTTTCTTCACCAACTTGGGCTGTTCATACTTCTCTCCTAAATTCTTTAGCTCATTTGTTATCTTTTGAAATCTTCCAAAAATGTCTGAAATTGACTCTATTTCCTTCATGCTGAAAGATTCGTATTCCTGTACAAGAAGATTTATTTTAGTTTCTTATACTAATTTTGTACCTTTGGTGCAACTTACAGTTTGACCCAAATTTCCTTGGCCATGTCATAAGAGGAAATCTTGTCAAACTAAGAGAGTATAAGGGCGCATTAAAGGCAATTCTTTGGCTTAGCATGTCTCTCAACTGCTTGGATGTCCTTAGCAATATATTTATCTTATGTATTTGGGATAATCATCTCATCTTTAATGATTAGCCATAACTGGTACCCTGTGGCAATCAAGAAATTATTCATCCTCCTCTTCCAGTACCCATAGTTTGTGTCATCAAATAGTGAGGGTCTAAAAGTAGATTGACCCTCAGATGAAGTGTGGTGAAAATAATTGGCCATTGGGATCTTTTCATAACTTATATAGACTAGTATGTAAGAAATAATAGGTGAAGAGCAGCTCTGATACTAATTATTGGTCCCTTAGTAATAATGGCTCAAGAGGGGGAGGGGAGGGGGGGGGGGGTTTGTGGGGAGGTTGAACTAAGCCTTAAAAATATTTGGCCAGATAAAAGTTGTGGAGCTAAAGGTGGATAAATAAAAATTGCATAGTACTTTGAGACAGTGATTTTATAGTGGTTCGGCCCTTAACTTGGGTGCTTACTCTACTTCTCTAAGTTAGCCCCTCTTACTAAACTTAGGTTTCACTAACACCTGTTGGTTTTCTTAAGCTTATAAACAAACTTATATAATAATTGATTTTCAAAGTTCACCAACAAACTTTTACACTTGACCAGTAAGTCTCCCTACATGCTATAATCACTAATACAACTAACAAGCTCCTTTCTTGCTATAGAAGATAACAGAGAAATTTGTACAAAGATATGCCTCTTACTTAGGCTAAATGTACAAAAATTAAATGCAGAAACAATAAATGAATAGGTAGTTAAAGTAGTTGACTTTAAACTCTAGAAAGTTGCAAATGATTGTGCCTTGAATATTGATGAAAAATTTGCATAGTGAAGTTGACAGTTTGTGGAAGAGAACTTAAATGTGAGTAAATGCTCTCTATTCTCATTTTCAAGTTATCTCTTCTGGTTTCATGTTCTTTGTTAATTCTTTTATATTAGAGCTTTGAAATCCGCCCATTGAGGTAGGTGGGGCTCATTAAATGCAAGGGAACATTCAAATTTTTGAATGTTGTATAGTTCTCAAGATTTTAGAGCCTCTAATGTTAAATCTTTAGATCCTTTGGAACAAAGTTGAGGAAATTTTCTTGAAGTTAACATGTCATTGCAGACTAGGATCCTCTGAAGTAATAACTTCGGATCCTCTAAAATGGTGGAAAGTTGGCAACTTGCGATATCTCTTGAGTGAAACTTGTAGTCCTCCAAACATGTAGTTTCGGATCCACTAAAGTAACAAGAGGAGTTGGCATCTTATTGTAGTGCTTCGGTTCCTCTAAAGTTGTGACTTCGGATCCTCTAAATGTGTAACTTGGCAATATGCTCGGCGATGCTTCTAAGTGTTCTAGCCTCTAAAGGTTGACTCCAAAGCATACCGTAACACCTCTGAGACTTTTGATCACTCATTTCACTTCATCTGAAAATTTCTTTGAACATTCTCTAAAATAATTTTAACGCTATATACTTGGTTCAAAGACATTCTCTCGAGCATTTATTTTTTTTCTTCCACTGAGAAATTATAAGTGCTTAGAGTTACCTGAAAACAACTATTTAAGCATTTGATAAGTGAATTATATTCACTATTATTGTATCTGAATTAGTTAACTTTGGATATGTTCTTGAGTTTTCTAGGCATATCTATGGCTTATATATTTGCATTTGATGGTAGACACACAATTGCACAAAAGAGAAACAAAATGCACACAAAACAATAGCAAAGAAAAGGAGAAAAGTGAACAAATTAGAATAATGAACAAGTTATTGCAAATGGAAGAAAGTGAAGTCCAACAACATGATGCAACATCACTTTATGGTGTCGCAACATAGAAGTTTTGAATGCACCAAATTGGATGCCGCAGCATCACTTTTGATGTCGCAGCATCCATACATACTAAGGGCAAATTTCATCTTTTCAGTAACTCTGATGGTGCAGCATCACTTTGTGATGTCACAGCATCCATATAGGCTCAAGCTAAACTCCTTAGTCCAGCAGCTTTGATGCTACAACATCACTTCTTGATGCAGCGACATCCTTCCAAATCAATGAGGAACACAAGTGTCTAGCATCAAAGATTCCGCAGCATCATTGTTTGGTGCCACAACATCATTCCAGATCAAAGAGAAAGTAATGTTCCAGCAATGTTGATGCCACAACATCTATTTTGGTGCTACATCATCCATCTAGAATCAAGGCAAAGTGCATTTTGATGCTACAGCATCCATTTTTGATGCTGCAGCACTGAAGCTGGAGATAAGATTCTGGATTTTTTGAGATTGCTTGGGAATGATGATGGCTTTTCTGGAATTGCTTGGAAATGTTGCAAAATGACAAATCGTTAAGGGAAGTAGTATAAAAGCAAAGAGAGGTTGCCCTAGATCAGATCTTGGAGATCTTAGGAAACATTTTTGGATTTTCTTAGAGAGGTTTTTGGGTGAGGAAGAGACTTCAAGTTGCAACCCAAGCCAAGCACCGCCTAGAAGAGTTTGCTATCACTTTAATCCTCATTTATTTGGTGTTTTACATCCTTTTCATCATTTGTAACTTGGATTAAAGTTGAAATACAAATTTTGATAATGATATATGAATGTTTTACAGATTCTCATTTTATTATGAGTAGCTAAACTCCTTTTTCTAGAGGAGAGATGGATCTTGTGTTGAAGTCATGGTTTAATCAATGAGTTATGCTATTGAGTATGTTTTAGAGATTTATTTATGATTTTGTGAGATTAATAACTTCAATCTAGTGACCCTTTATTGAATGATATTATATTTAGGATTTGACACTCGGAAGAGGTAATTTTGAATAAGATCTCAATATCATAATATGTAATGCTGGATGTCTTGGGAAAGCTTCTAGGTTATGTGAGATTATTTAAAAGGAATCACATATCTTAATGCATTCTTAATAATCCAATTTTTATAGGAATGTTGAAGTTGGAATATTAATAGATATTTAGTCTATCACTCCAGAGAGGAGGATAAATGCATTTGGATTCTTAGTCTATAAGTTGATGAAAGTACTCAATGTGTAATAAGTTGATGAACCCATGATCAAAACAGAAGTGAAGTCGATCCTCTAGAGCTTCTTTACTGTGAATTCCTTCCTAACAAAAGCCTACCCTTTTTCAATTCTTAGTTAAATTCATATTATTTGCTTTTCCAGATAAAATTGGAATTATGCACTGCAATAGCTGATGACTAATTAAAATCACTAGTCCCTGTGGAGGTGATACTCACTCACCATTTTATTACAAAGCTTTACGCCATGCACTTGTGGTATAATATGTAGCAAAGAAGTTTTTGGCCCCATTGCTGGGGACTGGCAATTTTTATTCTTCAATAATATTGCTACGAGATAGTTCCAATTTTAATTTGGAGTCTTTAGTTTTATTATTATTACTTATTCTGAATTTTTCTTTCCTTCCATTTGTAATTGTTCTGAATTTTGATTGCTTTCTTCTTAGTGCATGCAAGATCCCATGGAACTTGAGTTAGCTCAATTTGATCCAGAAATTGAAAGAACTCTTTGGGAAATTAGGAGAACAAAGGGAGCTAAATCTAGCAAGATGGAGGACCTAGGTGGTGAAGGAGCAATCAAGGACTACTTCAAGCTGATAGCCAATGATAACAACACAGGCATTACTCTCCCTATAATAAATCCCAACAACTTTGATTTAAAGCCTTCTTTGATTAATATGGTGCAACAAAACTAGCTCGGGGGTTCTCCACATGACGATCCAAATGTTCAACTGGCCACATTCAAAGAAATCAATAATACAATCAAGATGAATGGAGTTTTAGATGAGGCCATCAAGTTGAGATTATTCCCTTTTCTTTGAGGGATATGGCAAGAGTATGGTTGCAAAGCCTTCAACTAGGAAGTATTACCACCTAGGATGAAATGGTGGACAAGTTCTTAACAAAATTCTTCCCACTAGCAAAAACTATTCAAATCAAAAGTGAGATCGAATAATTCAAACAGATAGACTTCGAGCCGTTCTATGAATGCTAGGAGAGGTTCAAGTACTTGATCAGAAGGTGTCCCCAACATGATTTTCAAGATTGGCTTCAAATCCAATTGTTCTACAATGGATTGAATAGTCATACAAGAATGATCGTAGATGCTACCTCTGGATGTTCACTGATGGTGAAGACTAGAATAAAAGCCTACTCTTTGCTTGAAGAAATGGCTTCTAATATCTTTGCATGGCCCAATGAATGCAACATGGTTAAAAAGGTAGATGGTTGTTTTGAGGTGGATCCCATCACAGCTCTTACAACGCAAATGTCATCTCTCACTCATCAACTTGCCATAGCCAACTCATCATCAAAGGGTGCCTCATCGATAAGAGAATCTTCTCCTGCAGTTGGATCATACATGGCTATAGATCAAGTTAAGGAAGAGGTCTAATTTAGAACAATAGGGACTACAACAATTACTGTGGGAATAACATGCAAAATCAATACATTCCAGGGTGGAAGCACTATGAAAATCTTTCTTGTGGAAATCCACAGAATGCCATTAATCCTCCTTTAGGTTTCCAATCTTCTGAATAGTCTCATCCAGCAGAAAAGAAGCTAGCACTTGAAGATCTTATGACAGCTTTTGTAACTGAGAGCTGAACTAGATTTTCAAGAAATGAAGCTAGGTTAGATAACATAGAAACTTGTGTAGGAAACATCAACTCTTTTATCAAATTGTTGGAGACATAGATTAGATAGCTAGCAAGCTCTTCCAATAATTCAAATAGGGGTAATTTTCCAAGGAACATGGAAAAGAACCCAAGGGAGCAATGCCACTCTGTAACATTGAGAAGTGGTAGAGAATTGGAATCTACAAAGAAGCAAGACATGACACCTTCCTTCTCACAAGAAGAGATCAAGAAAGTGCACAAAGACAAGTAAAAGAAGAAAGAAATGAAGATCCAAATAGGGAAGTTTCTAAACCAAGGAGAATTTCATTTCTTGATAACACTTCTATTTTGAAAACCGAACTTCTTTTTCCTCAAAGATTTTAAAATAAAAAAGTAGATGATCAATTCAACAAATTTCTTGAAATCTTTAAGAAAATTCACATGAGCATTCCTTTTGCAGAAGCTTTGGAACAGATGCCGAATTATGCAAAATTCATGAAAGAAGTTTTGTCGAAGAAAAGGAAGCTTGAAGAATTTGAGATAGTGAAGTTTATAGAAGAATGCAGTGCCATATTGCAAAGAAAACTTCCTCAGAAACTAAAAGATCTAGGAAGTTTTACTATCCCATGTGCTATAGAAAAATATTTATTTCACAAAGCTTTGTGTGATTTAGGTGCATCTATTAATCTGATGCCTCTTTCAATTTTTCAGAAACTTGGATTGGGAGAAGTGAAGCCAACCACCATCACATTGCAACTATCAGATAGGTCTTTGACCCATCCATGGGGAATCATAGAAGATGTGTTAGTGAAGGTGGATAAGTTCATCTTTCCTATTGATTTTGTGGTGCTGAACATGGAAGAAGATCATGAGGTGCCTCTAATTCTTAGAAGGCCATTCCTTGCAACTAGAAGAGCATTGATTGATGTTCAATAATGTGAGTTAACCTTAAGAATAAATGAAGAAGAGGTAAAGTTTAATATTTATCATGCCATGAACTATCCAGCTGAAAAGAGCACTTGCAACAAAATTGAAATTATGAATGAATGTGTAAATACAGTTTTTAATGATGAAAGCATTAAGGATCCATTGGAAAATTGCATTGCAAATTTTATTAGCCAGACTATGGCGGGTTCTAAGGAGGTCAGAGAACAAGTCTCAACTTTAAAGATGGGATCACAAGAGAAAAATAGCAACAATGTAGAAATGTCAGAAAAAGAAGCAGCTGTGAAGGAAGTGAAAGTTGGATTGGAATCGAAACAATTGCCAGATTACCTTAGGTATTCATTCCTAGGCAATGATTCAACATTTCTAGTGATTGTTTCTTCTTCTTTGATAGGTTTGGAAGAAGAAAAACTACTTTAGGTGTTGAGGGAACACAAATTGGCTATTGCATGGTCGATTGAGGACATTGAAGGAATAAGTCCAGCCATTTGTATGCATAAAATTCTGACAGAAGAGTCTTACAAACCTTCCCAAGAGCATCAAAGACAACTTAAGCCTGCCATGAAAGAGGTAGTACGTGCTGAGGTTTTGAAATTGCTCAAAGAAGGTATTATCTACACCATCTTCGATAGGGAATGGGTTAGTCCAATCCAATGTGTGCCAAAGAAAGATGGGATGATGGTGATCAAGAATGAAAATAATGAATTGATACCCACCAGGACATTGACTGGGTGGCAAGTATGCATTGATTACAGAAAACTAAACAAAGCCACTAGCAAGGATCATTTTCCATTGCCTTTCATTGATGAAATGCTAGACCATTTAGTAGGCTATGATTATTATTGCTTTCTTAATGATTACTCAGGCTATAATTAGATTATGATAGACCCTGAGGACCAAGAGAAAACAACTTTTACCTACCCATATGGTACATTTGCATATAGAAGGATACCTTTTGGCTTGAATAATGCTCCTGCCACTTTTTAGTGATGTATGATGGCCATTTTTTATGACATGATAGAGAATATCATGGAAGTTTTCATGGATGATTTCTTATTTTTTGGTTCCACTTTTGATCAATGCTTGCATAACTTATCTCTCATTTTGCAGAGATGTGAAGAGACTAACCTCGTTCTTAACTGGGAAAAGTGTCATTTTATGGTCAAGGAAGGCATTATGTTGGGACATAAAATTTTAGCTTATGGAATGGAAGTCGACCGAGCAAAGATTGTAACCATTGAGGAACTCCCACCTCCATCCAACATAAAAGGAATTCATATTTTCCTCGGCCATGCAGGATTCTACAGGAGATTCATCAAGGATTTTTCAAAAATCTCTAAACCTCTATGTAATCTCCTTGAAAAAGATACTCCCTTAATTTTGATGAATTTTGTTTGCAAGCATTCAATACACTAAAGGAGAAGCTGATTTCAACTCCAATTCTGATGATTTCTCAATGGGACCAACCATTTGAAATCATGTGTGATGCTAGTGATATTGCAGTGGGAGTAGTTCTTGGACAAAAACATGAAAAGATCATCAGAGCCATCTATTATGCAAGTCATACTTTGGATGAAGCATAGCAGAATTACACCACAAGTAAAAAGGAAATGCTATTAGTGGTATTTGCATTAAAGAAATTTTGGTCATACATCATTGGTTCTAGAGTCATTGTGCACACCGATCATGCAGCCCTCCGATACTTGTTTGCAAAAAAATATGCCAAACCACGGTTGATTCGGTGGGTCTTGTTGTTGCAAGAATTTGATCTGGAAATTCAAGACAAGAAAGCAAGTGATAACATGGTAGTTGATCACTTATCTAGATTAGAGCATCTAGGGGAAAAGACTGAAATTCAAGAGAGGTTCCCAAATGAGCAGCTTTTTGTGTTGGATGAAAAATGTCCTTGGTTCGTAGACTTTGTGAACTACATTGTATGTGGAACCTTACCTCCTAACTTGTCATGGTAATAGAAGAAGAAGTTCCTGCATAATGTCAAGGCTTATCTCTAGGATGATCCTTTGTTGTTCAAGAGATGCACCAATCAGATTATTCAGAGATGTGTTCCAGAAGAGGAAGTGCATGATATCTTACAATAGTGCCACTCATCTTCATATGGAGGTCATCATGGTGCCGATAAGATAGCTACAAAAGTTCTCCAATCAAGTTTTTATTGGCCCACACTCTTCAAAGATAGCTACGAGTTTGAGAAAACTTGTGATCGTTGTCAACAAATGGGCACAATTTCAAGAAGGCATGAGCAACCATTGACAAATGTCCTTGAGGTGGAGATTTTTGATGTTTGGGGAATTGACTTCATGGGACCATTTCCAATTTTTTTTGGCCACTTATATATTCTGCTTGCAGTGGACTATGTTTCTAAATGGGTGGAAGCGATAGCCATGACCATCAATGATGCAAAAGTAGTGCTGAAATTTTTGCAGAAAAACATCTTCACCAGATTTGGGACACCACGAGCAATTATCAGCGATGAAGGCTCACATTTCTATAACAAGTTATTCAACAACTTACTTGCAAGATATGGAGTGAGACACAAGGTGACCCTTGCTTATCATCCTCAAGCAAATGGGCAAGCATCAGACTCGGAAAGACTAGTCTAGGAGACTGGATGATGCGCTTTGGGCATACAGAATAGTGTTTAAGACATCAATTGGCATGTCGCCATATCGTTTGGTGTTTAGAAAGGCCTATCATCTCCAAGTTGAGCTAGAACACAAGGCACTTTCGGCTGTGAAGAAGTTAAATTTCAATGTTGAATCTTTAGGTAAGCTGAGGCTATTCTAGCTCAATGAGTTGGAAGAATTCCGCAATACAGCTTATAAGAATGCATGGATTTACAAAGACCGCATCAAGGAATGGCATTATAAGCTCATTGTCAAGAAGGAATTCCAACCAAGCCAACAAGTTCTACTTTTCAATTCTAGGTTGAAGTTGTTTACTAGAAAGCTTAAATCACAATGGTCTAGCCCTTTCACCATAAATAAGGTGTTTTCTTATGGAGTAGTAGAGCTACAAACACATGATGGCAGGACATGTCAAGTGAATGGACAGCAAGTCAGGCCTTACAATGAGCATGAAAGCAAAAGTGGAGACGTTAACCACTTCAAGGAAGAAGAATGAACTCAATCACAGTCAGACTGAGACTTTAAACCAAGCACTTCTTTGGAGGCAACCCAAGTTCTCTCAACTTTCTTTTCATTCAATTGTTTTGAGTCAGTTTAGATTACTAATTTCCTTTGAAAATTTAGCTTTACTTTCTTTCTTATAATTGTAATAAACTTATGTAGTGAATAATTGTGGTGTTTGGTAGGTTAAGACATTTCTTTGGAATTCAGATTTACTAAGAAGATATCAGATTTTCATCAATATGTGGAGAAGATAGAATTTGAATCACAGAAGTCAATCAGCAGGTTTGATGCTATGGCATTAAAACATGATGCTACGGCATCACTTCAATTAGGCCGAGCACAAAAGAGTTAGTATGTTTGATGCTACAACATCAAAACATGATGCTACGACATCATTTCAACTAGGCCAAGCATAAAGGAGTTAGTAGGTTTGATGCTACAACATCAAAACATGATGCTACGACATCACTTCAACTAGTACGAGCACAAAGGAGTCAGCAGGTTTGATGCTATAGCATCAACAAAGGATGCTACGACATCATTTTTAGCATGACAAAAAAATTTGCAAACAACATATTCGATGCTATGGCATCAACAAAGGATGCTACAGCACACCCCTTCAAGCACTCACACGTGCAAATAGTGCCCTCATTTAAAAGCTTTGATGTCGTGGCACTCTCATTCCCTCACTCCCTTTCATTTCATCCTTCTCCTCTCCAAACCCTAAAAGAAAAAAAATGCACCCCCTCTCATCCCTTCCAACTTTGTCCATCAATTCGTGCTTATGCACCCCCTCTCATCCCTACCAACTTTGTCCATCAATTCGTGCTTACACTTCTTTTCCCCATCAAGAACCCATCGCCATCAACATTCTAAACCGCATCCTACCTCTCTTTCAAAACAAACCTCACCATAACGTTCCCATGGTAGTCGCAATCTCCCTCATCTCTCCATCAAGCAAGCTTGCAAGATCTATGAGGTTCAAGTAAGTTGCTTTTCACTCAAGAAGTTTCATTTCCCCCTTGGTTTCTTGCCCAAAGGAAGAAGACTTTGGTTCTTTGGTCATTCGTGGAGAAGAGAGGCATATGCATGTTGGGTGTTTGATGAAATGCTGAGGAAAGGTAACGCCTCTCATGTGAAATGCTTCTCATAGTTATTGTGTTGATTGCATATGCCAGAAACAATTGAGAAGTAGTGCATTATGAATTACGGAATTACATATGTTGTATGTGATCAAGCTTGATGCCACATCTCAACTGTTTGACAAAAATCCTAAGAAAAAATGGGACTTTTCTGTGTATGAATTTGGGGGACATTTCTACATCCCATTGCACTATTTGTTCATGCCACCAAGGAATTTGAGATAGCTATTTTGTGAAAACTCTTTGGAATGGTACTTATGCAAGTGTTTGTGGACAGTATTCATTGAAGCAAGTCTTGTGTTGGGTAGTTGTCACTGCATCAGAAAATTGTTCATTACACTTGGAGGTTTGGAGCAATTGCTTGCCATTTGTGGAGATTTTGTGCATTGAACTCTTTTCTCTCCCTTTCATTCCATTTCACTATGCCTCCAAAAGGAAAGAAAACTATCATTGCCAGTCCATCTAAAAGGAAGAGACATGCCAAATTGGGACCCCCAATCAAACCAACCTTTGTAAGTCCAGAATCTGAGGAAAGGTACAATAATTCCATAGTACACAAGATGTGTATTAAAGAGAGGGGTATTGATAATCCTATGAGTAGCATTCATGCTATGATCGAGCAAAGGCAATGGGGTGAATTTGTAAAGTGACCAAGTGCCACTCTTATTCTTTTTGTGAGGGAATTTTATGCAAATGCCAAGGAACATCAAAACTACAAGACATTAGTAAGATGCAAATGGTTTCCATTTGATTGGACCACTATCAATCATCTATACCAATTGCCAGATATACCATATGATGATTATGCAAAGCTTAAAGAAAGTGGTCTAAACTATGAAGAAATACTTCTGTCTCTTGCAAAGCACAACACTGAATGGAAAAGATCTAGGCATGGAGTGATCATGTTTCCACATGCCAACTTATACATAAATGGTAAGATATGGCATTACTTCATTTCTACTAGATTGTTGCCCTTTAACCATTTTTCAGGAGTTTCCAATGACAGAGTCGTACTCAATTAAGCCATACAGAACAAATTGTCGATTGATGTAGGCAAAATCATTGAAGCCTCAATACTGCACATGGCAAGAGGTACTCCAGGTAGTTTTGGTCACCCTTCATTGATCTATGACCTATGCTTACGTGTAGGAGTGGCTGCTAGTCCTTCTGAAGAAATTCAACACCCCAAGCCGGCCATCACCCTAGATCTTATCAAGAAGGTGCACAACGATGGCCATCCTATCTAAGGCCCCAACACAAGCACAACATGACAGGGAACTCAACCACCATTTGCTAACTCTGCAGCTCCCCCTTCCAATTTCCAGGATGCAATTTAGCAGCTTACTCAGTGCATTGATTGGATGGTGGCTAGACATGATCAGCAGTATGATCATTTGATGCAATGCCACTTTGCATTGGCCTCAGAGTTGCCCACTCAATTGGGCAATCTAGTTCAGTTGCCTCCACCTCTAGTTTTCCTCTCCTACCCACCAGCTGACAATGCACATGACAGTGGTGCTAACGAAGCAGTTGATGATGAGTTTGAAGATGAACTTGCATCAAACCTTGAAGAAGAAGATGATGCTGACAGTGATGATTGAGTCCATTAAGGACAAACTAGGGAAGCTTTTGTGCTTTATGTTTTTCATACATGGAGGACAATGTGTTGCTTTTAGTTTAGGGGAGATTTGTGGTTATGTGTTTAGTTTTGTAATGTGTGATGGTAGTCATGTGTTTGCTTTGAAGCTTTTTTTAGTTGTTATTTTACTATGATTATGTTTAGTTGTGTGTTTAGCTTTGTTTAGTTTTTGTGTGTTTTGCTTCAATAATTCTGTTTAGTTGCTTTGAGTGATTGTGGTCATATTTTGATTTAAATAAATATAGATATAATAAAAATAAATAAATAAATATACATATATATTTTTTGAACATTAGCCAGGATCATAATAGAAAACCCATGATGTGTAAAAGATACACAGCAATGGCTAATATGAAAATTATGAATATCATCATTATCTATACATTTAACATGATCACATATCTAAACTGCTTTAAATTCAGTATACATATCTATCACATAGCTGTTTCTTGAATCCAGTGAGTACTTAGCAATAGTTTAGGCAACTAAGTATTCATGACTTAGTTTGAACTCCAGAACTCATTGCTACTAGTGTTTGAGACTAACATTAAGTTCATCATTTACTTGGGGGGGTCGCATTTCATGAATTGAAAAGAAGATAAGTTTGGGAGTGTGGTAGTAATATAACCCAAGAATTGAGGGTGTGGTAGTAATATAGCCCAAGAATTGGGGAGATCACATTCCAAAGAATTCAAAAGAAGATAATTGTGATGAGTGTAATAGTAATATAGCCCAAAAAAAGAAAAAAAAAGGAAAACAAGTAGTGTAAAGAAGAAAATAAATAAGGGTAAACATCATATACTAATCTATTGTAGTCTCATTTCTCAAGTTGTGAGTTCATAGAGTTTACACTAAATTTGTAGCACTTGGTTGTTATAATAAAACTAAGCATGAAATGAGATAGATGGGAATAGCTACATTGTTGCACATGCACTTGGAATCTAAAGTAGAGAAGATAAGGTTCGAGTAGAAATGTTAGATATATGTGATAATCAAAAGTTTTGTTCTTGGCCTTGTTGACTCTATTGAGGTGTTTTAATGATGAACCTGATTAATGTATTTTGCATTTTTAGCAAAAGTATGTCATTTTTTTGTTTTGCTTGAGGATGATCAAAAGCTAAGTTTGGGGGTGTTTGATAAGTGAATTATATTCACTTATATTGTATCTGAATTAGCTAACTTTGGATATATTCTTGCATTTTCTAGGCATATCTATGGCTTATATATTTGCATTTGATGGTAGACACATGAATGTACAAAAGAGAAACAAAATGCACACAAAACATTACTAAGAAAAGGAGCAAAGTGAACAAATTAGAATAATGAACAAGTTGCTACAAATGGAAGAAAGTGAAGTCCAACAACATGATTTCGTAATATCACTTTATGGTGCAGCAACATAGAAGTTTTGAATGCACCAAATTAGATGCCGCAACATCACTTTTGATGCCGCAACATCCTTACAGACTAAGGGCAAATTCCATCTTTTCAGCAGCTCTGATGTTGCAGCATCACTTTGTGATGTCATAGCATTCATATAGGCTCAAGCTAAACTCCTCAGTCCATCAGCTTTGATGATGCAACATCCTTCTAGATCAACAAGAAACACAAGTGTCCAACAGTAATGATGTTGCAGCATCAATTTCTGGTTCTATAGCATCATTCCAGATCGTAGAGAAAGTAATGTTTCAATAATGTTGATGCCACAACATCTATTTTGGTACTACGACATCCATCCAGAATCAAGTCAAAGTTCATTTTGATGCTGCAGCACTGAAGCAGGAGATAAGATTCTAGATTTTTTGAGGTTGCTTGGAAACAATGATGGATTTTCTAGAATTGCTTGGAAATGTTGCAAAATGACAAATTGTTAAGGGAAGGAGTATAAAAGCAAAGAGAGGTTGCCCTAGATCAGATCTTGGAGAGTTTATGAAATGTTTTTGGATTTTCTCGGAGAGGTTTTGGGTGAGGAAGAAACTTCAAGTTGCAACCCAAGCCAAGCACCACCTGGAAGAGTTTGCTATCACTTTAATACTCATTTCTTTGGTGTTTTACATCTTATTCATCATCTGTAACTTGGATTAAAGTTGGAATCTGAATTTTGATAATGATATATGAATGTTTCATGGATTCTCATTTTATTATGAGTAGCTAAACTCCTCTTTTTAGAGGAGAGATGGATATTGTATTGAATTCATGGTTTAATCAATGAGTTTTGTTATTGAGTATTTTTAGAGATTTTTACTTGTGATGTAGTGTGATTAACACCTTCAATCTATTGACCCTTTATTGAATGATATTGCATTTAGGATTTGACACTCAGAAGAGGTAATTCTGAATGAGATCTCAACATTATGATATGTAATGCTAGATGTCTTGGGAAAGCTTCTTGGTTATGTGAGATTATTTAAAAGGAATCATATAACTTAATGCATTCTTAATATTCTAATTTTTATAGGGATGTTGAAGTTAGAATATTGATAATAGATATATAGCCTGTCACTTGGGAGAGGAGGTTAAATGCATTTGGATTCTTAGTCTACAAATCGATGAAAGTACCCAATGCATAATTAGTTGATGAACCCATGATCAAAACACAAGTGAAGTCGATCCTCTAGAGCTTCTTTACCTTAAATTCCTTCCTAACGAAAGCCCGCCCTTTTTCAACTCTTAGTTAAATTCATATAATTTGCTTTTCCAGATAAAATTGGGATTATGCACTGTAATAGCTGGTGACTAATTAAAATCACCAGTTCCTATAGACACGATACTCACTCACCATTTTGTTACAATGCTTGACGCCGTGCACTTGCAGTATAGTATGCAGTGAACAAAATTCTGTTAGATTAATTTGAAAATATTTTTGCAACCACTAGAGATTAACTTGTTAGTACCTAAATGTTTCACTCATGTCTTTGCTCATCATCAAAATTTAGCTAGTTGAGAATGTTCATCATCAAAATCAAGCTAAATAAGTGATTATATTCAACGACCCAAACTTAAACATCCCCAAGTCTGTCACCTCATCAAACCACACCTTCTTTTTGGCCCCTCCACCTATGTTTCCTAGTTAGATTCCTAGGATTCCCAAGACATCCCAACAAGTTTTTCAAAACCCCTCCTACACCACCTACATCACCAACACCTCCAACCCCTCCAAAAGAAACCATTCCACTAGTTAATAAGCCAAAAATCTTTCCCAAAATCCCTAAACCTATCAAAATGACCTAATTAGAATTCCACCAAAGAATCAAAATAAACAGTATGGTTAGATCCCACAAAACAAACAAAACATCTCCCAAATCACTGTTCCATTTTTAGAATTGGAGGACCCAAAATACCTTGACAAGGTCATTCTCCTACCTGATTCTCCTCACACTTAAAGCACCTATAAAACAAGGCTTCTTGATAAGATTGATATCTACCTATCAACCTTTACCAACCAAACCTCACCAAAATCTAAATCCTCACCAACCCTTACAACCTTTCCCAAACAAATCAAACCATTTGAGCAGATTTACCAAACCTTTGAAGAATTTTAACATTTTAAATTTGCCAATGACCTAGCCCAAAGCATAAACCTACCACTCCCATACCTTGACCTTACAAACCCATCTTACTACAATAAGATAATGATCATGCCCTTTAGACACCCACCAGAACCTATTCAACAATCTCCTAAAACTGACCTCCCACTCAAACCTCAACCTAAACTCAATACCAAATCAGCACCTAAGCCTACCATCAAACTTGCACCCAAACCTATCTCCAAACAAACTACCCAAATATCCATTTCCTCATCCTTTAAAACCTTACCTAAGCTAGCCTTTAGACCACAAACTTCCACATCCAACCAACAACCTATTCCCTTACCTTTGATGAATAACAAGGTAGAATAGTAGCTAATGCCCATATCTACAATGAAGCCAATGAATTGCTTAGGCAAGGCAACATTAAGCAAGGCTCCTACCTTCTATTACCTTTCTCAGAACTCCAAGACCCAGCCTATAGGGCAAGAATTCAAATCATCCCTTCCACCTTCGACCCACCAATTCCCATTCTTATTCTTGCCTAACCCTCTCTACAAAGTGCGTCTCATAGACCTTAACTCAATGTTATTGTGTAAAAAGAAAACCAGCACCCCTAAACCCCAACCTTACCAAACCTCCCCTTAGCCTCCCCAACCTAATCTTATAGCCTCTTCTTTCTTCCAAATCCCCAACACCAAAAACTTCTTTCCCCTCCCCTACTCTAAGAAACCTAATACAAAATCTTAACCAACTATTGCCACTCATAGTTTTATCTTTTTTTTTTATCTTTTTTGTATTTCTTTCAAA
This sequence comes from Pouteria campechiana, assembly GCA_036873735.1. Lineage (NCBI taxonomy): Eukaryota > Viridiplantae > Streptophyta > Magnoliopsida > Ericales > Sapotaceae > Pouteria > Pouteria campechiana. Next base: position 47,309 of record JAYJMB010011306.1, read on the forward strand.
TGTCACTATATCAAATCTGTACTTTGTAAATCATTCTTTTTATCAATATAATGAGAATGTTTTTCCTAAAACTTATGTATGTGCATTCATTTTTATTCATATGTGCATTTTCTTTCCTTTATACCTTTTTCATTGTCACAAAAAGTGGGAGAAAAAGCATGTAGTAAAATTAGTTAGAGGGAGAAAATGCATACATTTAAGGGGCACATCTCTAGTGTAATGCCCCACACTCCCACCCTAGGTGTTTTAGCCACGCCATCCCAGGGCCAATGCGAGACACTACCATCTTATATTCTAGAGAAGAATCTTACCAAAAATCATATAAAGTCTCCTCTAAAATATAAGGCATTTCTCCTGCACAATCATGCATTACATAATAATACAATTCTATTTATCTATACAATACAAATGAAATTATGAAAACTCACCCATACACCCATAGCTATCCAAAACCATAGCCACATCATGATGGCAATGAGCATATCTAGCTTGTCATTACATCCATTACAACATTATATACATTAATTACTATGACATGCCATCATTATACATTACTTGAAAGATGTACATACAATGAAAAATTTCCTTTTCAATACATCATATTAATACAACTATTATCTTCGAATCTATCCCTCAAGCATCGGTCTTCACCTGCCAACTAAAAATTCAAAATAAAGGGGTGAGTCTGGGCAAACTCAGTAAGTAGGTGTATAACAAAGCATAAACAACAAGAGGGATCCATCAAGCATCCCAAAAGTATATTCAGCACATATATGATTTTAATTTTTATGTTTTTATACCATCTAGGCATAAATACATCAAAGGCAACTCATAGTTTAACATATCAAGTCACAATCTAGATATTACAAGAATACTATATAACCCAAGAAATACTGCATTACATAGCAATTTAATATATAATTACATCACATCATAACACATCCAATTCATACATCTTAGGATCTTCACTACTCCCAATTCATATATGCATTCACAATACCATATAAAAATTCCTGGGATATTCACCATCCCAAACATTCTACACTTATACGCATACTTTACAAACACAATGATCATGGGATAGCTATTATCTCCATTCACTCATACATGTTTACATGCATAAATATGGAATCCATCTTAGTCCATACAGAAGAATCATGAGAATACATCTCAATATTTAACACATATACATAAATACATAA
>JAYJMB010011317.1:0-48504 GCA_036873735.1 Pouteria campechiana
TTCATACTATTCAAAACCCCCTTCTTTACTAAACACATTGCACAAAAACATACTAATTACTCCTCGTGGGATTGACCCTTACACTACTACAGAAAATTAGATTGGAGCAAGGTTCTAAATTTGGGTGTCCACGACAGCACCACCATAGCATAACACATAATCATGAATGTTTAATTACACAATCATACAGTCTCATGTTATGGTGCGTACATCATGAACACTAATTAATCTTTACTGCATAAATTTACTAAATTACGCTATGCACCACAATTACTTAAGCTTTCATATTGTGCATTTAATAGAGATGTATATTATCATTGCTTCACAAAATATTACAATCACACGAGGATAAAATACATTTTGTTATTATCATCGTAAGTGTAGAAAGGTTCAAGTGCAGGATAATGATTGTCTATAACAAATTGCCATGACTATCTACTACGTTCCAAAGGAGATAAACTAATGAAAATAATAGAAGAAGAAGAAGAAAATAGAAGGTTTGGAGATTAACAACAAAGAAGGTTGCATTAAATGCTTCCATGAATAAAAACAAGGTGAGATAAACAGGGCTTCGAAGATGTGCTACAATGAACTTGCATTATTTGTCAACCTCAAAGTAAAAACTTTAATACACAAATACAAAATAAGAAGTTAAAGACAAAGCCATGGTCAAAGAGCATAAAGTTGTTCAAGAAACTCAAGCTATCTACATCGACCAAAGAAAACTTGTTTGAGATAAAGAAAGAAGAAGATGCTTCATCAAATACTTAGACAAAGGAAGAAAGAAGATATTGGTGCCTAGATAATCATACATAAAGAAGAAAAAACTTTATCTGATCAACATAGTTAAAAGAATGGATTAGTATAATGATAAAAGGCAATATAAATAGATAAGAGAGTGCAACTTTAGCTGAGCCAAGATAGACAAACCAAGAATGAAGAAACAAAGGAGTTGCAAGAATGAATAACTTTTGTTGCTCGAAGTGTGTAGAACAGTTGAAGAACTTCTCCTTGTTTATGGATTAAAGGTTTTCTATTATGACAAACTAAGTATTAGCCAAAGCAAAATATCATGTAGAAGTTGCACAGTAAGCATAGAGGAAGCTAAACAAACAAACTGATGCTTAGACCAAAAAGGGACTTCAATAGACAAAGGCATGATCATCTACAACTTAAAACAAACAAATGCAATTTGCAAAGTATTCTATCCAAAACAAAGCAGAACAAAGTTCATCTATTGCTTACATTAGACGAATGTTACACTTCATCTGTTCAAGCAAGTTAAAGCAGGCTTCGTCTGCCACCTCTAACAGACAATGAAGAACAAAGGAAGAATATCTCACTTCATCTGTTCATATAGAAGGAGACGTTTGTCAATCGATCAGCCCAACTTTTTTAGCTCCATTCAGAGTTAGTTAGTTATTTACAATAGATAAAGCACATACATGAAGGATTGATCAATAAAAAAAAATCTCCTAGAGGAATTTTAGCAAAATAAAGAAGATTTTGTCTTTCAGTCAGTTCAACTTCATCTATGCCATTCAAAGTTCATATGATACTTGCAACAGATAAATCACTCCTATGGAAGATCTACTGACAAACCAACCTTGATGAATCCATCTACAACTTATGACAGATAAATGCAGACAGAGAGAGGCCGTGACTTGTGAGAAGGAAAATCGATTTATGGGACTAGTATTCAAATGGAATCTGCACTCGTGCCGACATTGTACAGACTTATATCAGTCACCATTTCCGACAATAAGTAGCATTGTAAGGATGAAAAGTCAAAATAAGGAACACCTTTTTAACACAGCTTATCCTCCTCTCCGATCTGTGGTGCAGCAACTCGAGACAAACTAGAAATGCCTGGACTTCAATGGTAGAAAATTCAAACAGTCTCATTTAATGTTGCTCTGGTTTTATGCATTCAATGGAACCCATCTTTTCCAATGGTTGAAAGTATAAAGAAGCTATTTAAGGAGAAAAAGTGGAACGATTCAGAGGTGGTGAAGGAAGACATTTCAAATAAGTTTAACCTGATACAAATCCTTCCACCCATGGCCAAAAGCTTAAACTTCAGTTATCTATTCTTGAGCTTAAACCTTCATATCCTTATGGTCATTATGTTTATATTATGGGAAGATCTTTTGTATTATATAGAGCTAAAAGAGAGATCAAATCTTCCCCAGTGCATGAGAGAAACACTATATAAAAGTGTATAAGTTTTCTTGTAAACTTAAAACTAGAGAATTGTTGGTGAACTCTAGAAAACTAATAAGTTTGCTGGTAATTTTTGAAACTAGTGAGTTTTTGGTGAGCTCAAGAAAATCACATTGTATGAGTTGTTAGTGAGCTCTAGAAAACCAACAATTTTGCTAGTAATCTTTGAAACTAGTGAGTTTCCTAGTGAGCTTGTGAAAACCAGAAGAGTGTTAGGAGAACTATTATATTTCCATTGTATGGGATATAGTGGTACCCAAGAAACAATAAGTGTGTGCTCTCGGAAGAGTGGATGTAGGGATGGGGTCCTGAACAACTATAAAAATCATCTTGTTTGTGTGCATGTATTTGCTCATCTGTTTTATTCTTCATGCATTTTATTGTTTTTATTATTCATTTTACACCACACCACACACAAGCACAAAAAGATGGAAATGATTCAATAGGGGTTAAGTAATGAATTTTTATTTATTTAATTCACCCCTCCTCTCTAGGGTTAAGCCATCCTATGGGAACCTACAATAGGTATATCCCTATAATTCAAATTCAGACCATCATCTAGAAGTTGCTATTTCATCCAAAATAATTATGCACAACAACTCTAACTGATATATACTCAACTGTTGCAGTAGAGAGGGCAACACTAGTTTGCTTCCTAAAGAACCATGAAACTAAACTATTTCTTAGGAACTGACATATTCCACTAGTGTTCATCCTATCAACTTTGTATCATCCAAAGTCAACATCTGAATATCCAATTAATTCAAAACTAGTTCTTTTGGATAACAGAGCCCAAGATTTAGTTTATCAACTAAATACTTAAAAAAAATCATTTTACTGCAGTTGGGTGTGACTCTCTTGGACTAGACTAAAATCTAGTACATAAGCATATAATAAATAGAATATCAAATCTAGTTGCAGTCAAATAAAGAAGCAAACCAATCATACTGTGATATAATTTTTGATCCATAGGTTTACCCTTCTTGACCTTGTCCAGCCTTATTGAGGTACTCATTGGAGTGCTTGTAGCCTTTACTTTTTCCATCTTGAATTTCTTGAGCATGTCTCTTGTCTACTTGGATTAACAGATGTAGTTTCCATCATTATTTTGATTGATTTGCAATTTAACGAAGTAATTTAATTCGTCCATCATACTCATTTCAAATTCAGCTTGCATGATTCTTGAGAAATATTGATAGAGGGTTTCATTAGTAGCACCAAATATAATATCATCTATATAAAATTGAACTATCAAGATATCCATACCATTATTTTTTATGAATAATATAATATCAACTTTTCCTCTTTTGAAATGATGATCACTCAGAAATTTACTTAACCTTTCATACCAAGCTTTTAGAGGTTGCCTTACTCCATAGAGTGCTTTGGTGAGTTTGTATACATAGTTAGGTTGATCCTCACATTCAAAATCAGGAGGTCACTCTACATATACCTTTTCATTTAGATTTTCATTGAGGAATGCAATCTTTAAATCCATTTGAAATAGTCTAAAATTCTTATAGGATGCAAATGCAAGTAACATCCTAATGGCTTCTAATCTTGCTATGAGAGTAGGGGATTCCTCAAAATCAATTCCTTCTTCTTGGGAATACCCCTTAGCAACCGGCCTTGCCTTATTTCTGACAATAAGTATACTTTTATCTAGTATATTTCTAAACATCCACTTAGTTCTAATTACATTAGCTTTTTCAAGTCGTGGAACTAATTCCCAAACTGTGTTTCATTCAAATTAGTTTAGCTCCTCTTGCATTGCAATGATCCCATTTTTATCACTTAGAGCTTGAATAATGTAAGTGGGCTCTATAATAGAAATGAAAGCATAATGGTCACAAATGTTTTGCATGGACTGTCTTGTTCTAACCCCATCACAGATATCACTTATGACTTGATCTCTACGATGGACACTAATGAACTTTAAATCAGTAGGAGGTTGATAAGGGACACTTACCTCCCCCTTATTGACTAAATCCTATTTGACAACACACCTTGAAGTGCCTTCTTCGCCTTGATTTTGTCATTGTAGCTTCTTCATTTTTTTTAGAAACTTCATCTACATCACTATTAGACTCTTTTCTTAGAGTTAAACTAGTTTCATCAAATTTGACATGTACAGAATCTTCTACAACTTGAGTTTTCTTATTGAAAACTCTAAATGCTCTACTATTAGAAGAGTAACTAAGGAAGATAGCCTCATCGCTTTTTGGATCAAACTTCCTAAGGTTATCCTTCCCATCGTTTAGCACATAACATAAACAACCAATGAAATGGAAATATGAGATGTTAAGTTTTCTTCCTTTCCAAAGCTCATAAGGAGTTTTCTTTAAGATTTTTTTAATGGTAACATATGGCAAGCTATGCTAACTTCTTCTCCCCAGAACATTTTGGACAATTTACTCTCATTCAACATGGTTCTTGCCACTTCTTGAAATGTCCTATTCTTTCTTTCCACAACTCCTTTTAGTTAAAGAGTTCTCAGGGATGAGAAGCTTTGGTGAATTCCTTTTTCCTCATAATAGTCAACAAATTTTCTATTTTCAAATTCACCACTATAGTCACTTTGAATAAAAATAATTAACATTTGCTTTTCATTTCATAAAAGCTTTGAGAGAACATAGAAAATGTTCATCTTTGCTAGCTAATAGAATTATTCATGTGGATTTAGAGTAGTCATCTATAATGACATATACATATTTATTTCCTCCAAGGGTAATAAAATTTGATGGTCCAAATAAATCCATGTGTAATAACTCTAGTGGTCTAGGTGTGGACACTTCATTTTTGGGAGAAAAAGATGCTTTGATCTGATTTGACATCTGATGAGCTTTACATATCTAATTTTTGTTATACTTCAGCTTGGGCAGATCATTTATAAGATTTTTCTTCCACAAAGATTTGACGTTGGACATGTTAATTTGTCCCTTGTGCCACAACCATGGGTCATCATTAACAACCATTAGACATTTTCCTATGATTTCATCTAGTTGAACTAGATATATATTTCCATGCCTCTTTCCGTTGAACAATAAGCTATCATCTACATCGAATACATTACATGTTGATGATTCAAATACAACTTTGTGACCTTTATCACATAATTGGCTAATGCTTAGTAAATTGTGCTTAACTCCATCTAATATAATACATCCTCTATTCATACATTGAATAAACCATAAAATTTACCTATAACCTTGATGAATCCTTTATCACTATTGCCGAATGTAACTGTTCCTGCATTTATTGGCTTCAATTCCTTGAAGAGGTCCTTGTTCTCCATTCATATGTCTTGAGGATCCACTGTCCATGAAACAAGAGTTTCCAAATGTAGCTTTGAAGCCTATCTACATGCACAAATTAAAACTTTCTTTTTACCTCTTTGGTACCCATGTATTGGGCCCAATTGTGTTAGTGAATTTGTGTATGTGAAAAGGTTGTGCACTATTCTTGGGTCTTCACTTTGATTTTTCACATTTTCCTTGCATCTTTCTTGCATAGAAATTATATACATTGTGTCCTTCTTTATTATAGAAATTACATGTGTTGGAAACGCTACCAGATGCATTATATGTTATTGGTTTTCTAACCTAAGAATGTCCTATGAACCTTTTTATATTTGGACAGTTTCCTTTCTCTTCTGTGAGGTTCATACCCTTGGATCCCCTAGCAAACTTTTATTTTCTTGTGGTTCTTTACCATTTGATTGTTCACATCCAAGTCCTCTATTGCTATTTTGTCCAATCATGCATAAGAACTTGGTGACTAATTCTCCTGGGTTCAACATACTATTTAATATTTCTATCTCCTTTTTTAGATTTCCCACTTTTTGCATATAGATTTCTTTCAACTAGAATTGCATTTACTTTGATAGTAGAGGTCAAAATGCCTCTTCTTTCAGGTGGATTTTTGTCCAAGAATTTGAAACTAATTGAAGAGGTAGTTGTATGATTACTGAAATTCATCAAGCTCATTTCATTTATCACATCCACTGGTAGAGCTTGAAGAATTTGAAGAATAAGAATAATAAGAATTTACCTCAGTCTCCAATTTGTTTGTGTATTGATCTTTGGTGGAAAGCTGACTTGTGGACTCATTCTCTATATGATCCATATAACATATTCTTGCCAAGTTCCCAATTTCTTTATCATCTCTTCCACTTGAGCTTAAGCTTGAGGAATCTTCATTGTTCATGTGCATTCCTCTAGCTTGACTTGTTGATGGCTTTTTGAATTGTCTTTCTTTTCTACTCTTATCCTTTTTGTCTTCTCTCTCATTTTGATCCACCTTTTCTTCATTCGGACATGCCACTATCATATTTCCAACTCTACATTTGTAGCAAATAGGCAAGTATCTTTTTCTTTCAATCCTTCTTTTCTTTCCTTGTTTAGGTTGTTTTCTAAAGTTATTGCCTCCATTGCTTTTTACAAATCTTCTGAAATTTCTAGATAACATGACCACTTCATCTTCTGATTGTGAGGTAGACACAATACTAGTTGTAGGTTTCCTAAGTATGGCTTAACCCAAGAGGGGAGGGGTGAATTGGGTTTATAAAATTTTTTTGCATGTCCCCTACAAGATTACTTCCCATATTTTTTTGCTTGTGAGTTGTACAATATATGATAAATGATAAAGTAGTAATATGCAAGTAAAGTAAACTAATTACACAAATAAACAAGTACACACAAACGATATGATTTTTATAGTGGTTCAGGAACTCCGTCCCTACACCCACTCTTCCAAAAGCACAAACTCCTTGTGCCTTGGGTTCCACTATACCCCATATGATAGAAATACAATAGTATCCCTGATACGCTTCTAGATTCCAGCTTTAAGGGGCATAACCCTGGTTTCATGAGCTAACCAAAAACTCTACCTTTGTAGGTATTTTGTGTACATAAATATGCCTCTATCTAGTCTGATGAGCACACACTGTTAAAGCATAAATAAAATGATAACATATTAAGAAAATTACAATGATTTCAAACTCCCTTGATATAGTGTTGATATAGCATTGAAGCTCTTTGATCTTAGCAACTCTTAGAGTGAAAACACTTGGAGGACTTGAATGAGTTTCTTGTTAATAGATTCACCTTTGACACTTAGAACCCTCATGCTCTTTAATGATCTTTGGGAGGACTTGATCTTTGAGTAACTCTTTATAGCACACAAGATCTTCCTTGGATATATGGAAGAAGTAGGCCTTGAATGGATAAACAAAATGAAGCTCTTGAATGATATTTGAAGGTTAAAGCTCTTGGTCTAAGGATGTAAGGATTTGTGGAAGGTGTAAGGCTCAATCCTTTTTTTTCTTGAACTCCTTCCCCTTTTGAAATGTCCCACCATATCTCATTAAATATCTCTTCTCAAAAATCTAATCGTTGGAGAAGATGAGTTCCTTTAAATTAACAGAACAGAGGTAGATGAACAACATTAATGCAAAAGAATATTTGAGGTTTTCCCTTATTGGAATGCATTATCTTCTAATTGGCTCTTAATCTATTGGAAAGTCTACAACCTTGTTCTTGACAAAAAAGGAGATGATTGCACCAAGGTGGAAAGCTTTTTGCAGAGTATTAAATCTTTGACACATTTGAAAATAATGATTTTTAATGTAGCGTCGTTACTGTAGTACCATTATTATAGCAAATCAATGTAACTCCACTTCATCTGGAGTAAGTAGTAAATGAATATTTGTCTATTGGTTACTATAGCAAAGTTACTATTATAGTATTACTATAGCAGATCACTGTAGCATCACACTGCTTTGTCTGTTACTTCATCTACTGATAAAGCTTTGTCTATTGCACTGTAGCAAAGTTACTATAGCAAATCACCATAGCACTTTGTTTGATACTTCTGCTTTGTCTGTCGGTTACTATAGTAGGTTACTGTAAAAAATGACTATAGCAAATTACTGTAGCAATTTGCCTGCTGCTTCATCTATCACTATAGCAGCAATGTAGAAAATTACTATAGCAATTTGCCTGCTACTTCATCTGATGCTTCAACTTTGTCTGATTCTTCAACATCATCTATCACAATAACTAACGTACTGTTGCAAAATTACTGTAGCAGCAAATTGCACTTGGAAATTTTTGCACTTTTGCTATATTGTTAACTTGACATTTTTCATTATAAATCAAAATACATTTATCCACATATAATATACATAAGTTAGAGTATGGATAAATTATTTAAACACTATTCTTTTTTCATGTAGAGAATATCTTCTATGAAGCACACTTATCAAAATATGTTTATCCCCACATGATTTTTCAAATTTTAGAACATGGACCAATCACATATTGTATATAATTATCCATATAAATTTGCATAAGTTGTAAAATATGGATACATATTTTAAATCAGGATTTTAGACTTATAAATTTATTTAATCTCTCATTCTTTTTCATTCAAGAAGATATCTCTTTAAATCACTTTTAACATATGATCTAAGGTATGATAAACAAGGTTGAAAGCAATATGGATCAATATGATTTTCCTTCTAGACTTATATCAAGATGTATATGCTTTCATAAATAATATTCCAATAAGGCATGCATATTTCAATCATATCTTTCTACATTTCAAGCTTTCTATATTAGAAGCATCATTAGCATAAATCAAGTCTTAAGACAAGTTTTGTTGTCATCAAAATCATACAATAATCCCAACATTCTCCCCCTTTTTGATGATGGCAAAACTTAAATACTTGTAACATTTAAAGGCCATGCTAATGAGCAAATAGCAAACTCCCCCTATCTAATTGTAATGTGTAATCCTATAGAGTTTGACAAAGATAGGTCATAATGTATGATTCTATTCTTCTCTTAGATGCATGTCATGACAAGCATCCTTCCTAATACCATCCCAATTTCTTAAACAAGTCTTTCTACATTTTTCTCCCCCTTTTTGTTAGCATCTAAAAGGTGTATAAAATCAATGGGATATGTCTCCCCCTTAATAACTAGAAGATTAGATAGGTAAATGCAATCAGGAGCATGGTATGGGATCAATACTTTCATCTAATTTTAATCATATAAGGTGAAAACATACTTCCTTTCAGTCATTCAATGACAATGCATGATCCTAGTTGTTGTGTTTGTTTTTCTCATTAGTTTGTAGTTTTTTTATATTATTCAATGTTGGAAACACTGAATTTTTCTTAGTTCAGATTGGGATTTCTATTGTTTTAATCATTAGGTGATGCTTTATATAATCTAAGTTTCTTAGGCTCTTTTCTTAAGATGGTAAATTAAGAAATATAAATATGAAGGTAATATCTGTTTACACCTTCCAGATTCATCTATAGCTCTTTATAGATAAATCAATAAATGAAGTGAATTCATCTATTGTGAAGAAACCTTGTCTGTGCTATCAAGAGTTGTCTATAACTTACAATAGGCAAACTAACAGACAATACTATTTCATTTGGTGAACAGTGAGAAAAGAACTTCTTCTATTACTTATCACAAACAAACTAGAAGATAAAGCGCTTCGAATCTCCAAAGAAAGGTGCTTAATGTTTCTTAGTTCTTTATATAGTACACCTTCTTATGATATAAATGTGGATTGAACATTTCTTAGACTTTCTCAAATTTATTGAATTCAACTGTTTAGAAATTAGCTACTTTTCAAATATATCTTTAGGAATGCTAGTTTCTTCTAACCTAAATTTTGAATTATCAAAAGCAATTAAATTTCAGTGCTTAATCCTAGAGAGCTTCATGAAAAATTCTTCTTAATTCATTGGAGATCAGATTTTGCAAGAAATCTCATTATATCTTCTTATAAGGCATCTCATTATGGAACTTGAATAGAGTGGGGAAATCTAAAATAGATATCACTTTTCATGCTCACTCAGACCACACTCATTCAATCATCTTTAGAAATTCATAAGCCTTTTGTTTGTCCTTATATGCTCAATATGTGCTTTTGCAAATTTATTCATATCATAATTTATACACCTCATTAGTTGGAAAAAATCATCCAAGAATCATATTTCATTATTTAACATAGGATTTGATCTCTAAAGAATTTCATCAATACAAAGAGGCATATTTAGGCAAATTTTGGTACTTCTAGGTTTAGATTTGGAAATTATGTTAAACATCAAAGTTGTAGCATTTGTTATTAAATTTCTAATGCATCAAGAATCGCTTAATTCTTAATTTTTTATGAGAAAGTTATGGTTTAAAGAGTACAACTGTCTCTAGTAGCTAAAACTTAGTTTGAAATTTTACTATGTCAAACAAAGCATCACTTTGAGGCCCAAAACCTCCTAGAATAAGGATAATTCAATAAAATTAATAAGCATAAAAGTTGTATCCCTTTAAATTATCTTTCCATGGAATCAAGAATCACCTAATTCTGAGTTTGTATGAGAAAGTTATGATCAAAATACTAAAGATTACTTTGGATGATGCAAAAATTACAAAAAACAACTTAGGATGAAACAGACTATCATGTATTATTTGAATTTTATCATCATATGATTTCAAATTATATTTACTCAAAAATTCTTACAAACATTATGGTCATGAATAGTGAGATTAATAAATAAGATGCAGTAATTCATGACATAAGCATAACTTTTAAGAATTCATAATGATTTAAGTTATTTTGTTGATTGTTTCAATCTTGGAAATTTAAGCCTTAATGATGATTACAAAAGGAATGACTAGGCGTGGAATGCCTATTCAAGACCTTAAACTGTGAGGTTTCCCAAACAAATTTGACTATACCTTGGGACTGTAATTATATTAAGAATTAGTTATTTTGCATATCATTTTAAATTTCCATAATGATTTAGTTCGGAAATAATGAATTCATATCCATTCAAATTTAAGACCATCATTTTTAGAGACATGAAAATGTATAAACTAGTAAAGCATAGATTCCATTCATTAAATAAATGTATCAAGTTGGACAACCTATCTCTTTTATTACTTCCTCGTAGATTTTGCAATTAAGCTCATAACTAAAGTTGTCAAGCCTAATTCCTCATTTCAACACTTGCTGTTTGGAATCATTTTTCAGATAGAGTATCTGTCCAACTGTCCATTTATCTCTCCATGCATTTCAACTTTTAATTTGTCTAAGATGAATATTAGACGAATCTAGTTAGTGCAGACGAATCATCTCTTCATGTTGTTTGTCTCTTAATTCATCTATGATAAGTAATAGACAAATCCTTGAGGTACAGATGACTTGTGGAGGCATAGATGAATTGTCTTTCATGTTCCTAGACAAAGTGGGTTATTCATCTATAGCTTACTTATGACTGACAAAATTTGTTATATGCATGTTGCTCTGCATTTGTCTGAGACAATCTTCAGTGTGACAAACGGTCATTGACTCAATTGCTTTCTTTTTCTTTCTTCAGCTTGAAAGTGTGGATCAAGAAGACGACATTGATTTTTCATCATTTTCCTTATTGCCCATTTCAAGCTTTTCCTACATACACTTGAGAGATTATTGCACTTTTTCTTTCAAAATCAATCATATGTGAGCTTTATGCAATAATTTAATCAGTGCAATTTCTTTTCATATAGAATAGTATACATTTGAGAATTTAGACTGCTTAATAAGATGACATGTACTTCATCATTTTGAATAAGTAGTTCATTACTTAGATTATTTGCTTCTTATATGAATGTTCCCTTTTTCTTAGATGTCTCTAACATTCTATTTGTGTTTCAATTTTGTATCATGAATTTATTTGATTTAGGCTGTTCTAAACTAAACTTTAACATTCTATATAAATGAAATTATATCAAAAATAAATGAGTAAATGGATTAAGTATGGACATTAAAAGAATATAGAGGAATTTGGGTTTGAGTTGCCACCTTCACCTACCTTTACTTTGTCTTTGGCTTCTTTAAACATCTTCTTCATCCAGTATCATGAAGCCATTTTACCTTTGGTGGAACTTGATCAATCTTTTTTTTCAGGAGCATATTTTCTTCTTTCTTAGATTTTCTACACTCCAGTTAGTCTTAACAATAACGCAAATAGTGTATGAGTGCAAAGTGTTTTTGTCTCTTAATAATTTGTCTTTAGCTTGTCTAATGATTTCTCATATTAATCTATAAGCCATGACATCCTTACAAATAGTTGGATAGAGAGCATATTGTGAGTTTTTAACACTTTTAGCTCTACTCTCATTTCATCCTCACTTATGCCAATATAGATGATTTTTTATAGTTAAAGGCTATTAGCCATAATATTTATTTCCAATCTTCTCTTCCATAGTGCATATTTGGATTTATCATAACATGGAATTTAGGAGGTGAAGTATCCTTCGTAGAATATAAGAGATGATAGTATTGGGTTAGAAATGCAGATTTCTACAATTAGTTATGTAGCCCGCTCTGATACCACTAGTAGGTTCTCCAAGTATGGCTTAACCCAAGGAGGGAGGGGTGAATTGGGTTTATAAAAATTTTTTGCTTGTCCCCTACAAGATTACTTCCCCTCTTTTTATGCTTATGTGCTATGCAATATGAGATAAATGATAAAGTAGTAATGTGCAAGGAAAGTAAAGCAATCACATAAATAAACAAGCATACACAAATAACATGATTTTTAGAGTGGTTTGGGAATCCCGTCCCTACATCCAATCTTCTAAGAGCACAAACTTGTTGTGCCTTGGGTTCCACTCTACCTTATATAATGGAAATACAATAGTGTCCCTGACGCTCTTCTATATTTTAGCTCTAGGGTGCGTAAACTAGTGTCCCTAACACTTTTTCTACATTCCAACTCTAGGAGACATAACTCTGGTTTCATGAGCTAACCAAAAACTCTAGCTTTGCAGGTATTTTGTGTACATGAATATGCCTCTGTCTAGGATAATGAGTACATACTATTAAAGTATAAATAAAATGATAACATATTAAGTACATTATAGTGATTTCAAACTCCCTTGATGTAGTGTTGATGAAGCATTGAAGCTCTTTGATCTTAGCAACTCTTGGAGTGAAAATACTTGGAAGACTTGAATGGGTTTCTTGTCGATAGATTCACCTTTGACACTTAGAACCCTCAAGCTCCTTAATGATCTTTGGGAGGACTTTATCTTTGAGTAACTCTTTAGAGCACACAAGATCTACCTTGGATATATAGAAGAAGTAGGCCTTGAATGGATAAACAAAATGAAGCTCTTGAATGATATTTGAAGGTTAAAGCTCTTGGCCTAGGGATGCAAAGATTTATGGAAGGTGTTAGCCTCAATCCTTTTTTTTCTTCAACTCCTTCCCCTTTAAAACATCCTAGCATATCTCCTTAAAAAGCTCTTCTCAAAAATCTGACCACTGAAAAAGATGAGTTCCATTGAATGCATAGAGCAGAGGTAGATGAGCGGCATTAATGTAGAAGAATGTTTGAGGTTTTCTCCCATTGGAATTCATTATCTTTTGATTGGCTCTTAATCTATTGGAAAGTCTACAACCTCATTCTTGATAAAAAAGGAGATGATTGCACCAAGGTGGAAAGCTTTTTGCAGAGCATTAAATCTTTGAGACATTTGAAAACAACGATTTTTAATGTAGCGTCGTTACTGTAGCACCATTACTATAGCAAATCAATGTGGCTCTACTTCATCTGGAGTAAGTTACAAATGAATATTTGTTCATTGGTTACTGTAGCAAAGTTATTGTAGTAGTATTACGATACCAGATCATGGTAGCACTGCACTGCTTTATCTATTACTTTGTCTGCTAATAAAGCTTTGTTTTTTACACTGTCGCAGAGTTACTATAGCAAATCACCATAGCACTTCGTTTGTTGATTCTACTTCGTCTATTGGTTACTATAGCACTTACTATAGAAAAATACTATAGCAATTTGCCAGCTACTTCATTAAATGCTTCTACTTTGTCTGATGCTTTGACTTCGTCTATCACTGTTGCAGCACTGTAGCATTTTACTGTAGCTAAAGTATTGTAGCAGCAAACCTGCGCTTGAAAATTTTTGTACTTTTGCCATATTATTAAGTTGACATTTTTCATTATAAATCTAAATATATTTATCCACATATAATATACATAAGTTAGAGTATGGATAAATTATTTAAGCACTATTTCTTTTTCATGTAAAGAACATCTTCGATGAAACACACTTATCAAAATATGTTTATCCCCACGTGACTTTTCAAGTTTTAGAACATGGATCAATCACATATTGTATAGAATTATCCATATGAAATTTGCATAAGTTGTAAAGCATGGATATATACTTTCAATCATGATTTTATATTTATAAATTTATTTAAGTTCTCATTCTTTTTCATTCAAGAAGATATCTCTTTAAATCACTTTTAACATATAATCCAAGGTATGATAAACAAGGTTGAAAGGAATATAGATTAATATGATTTCCCTTCTAGACTTATATCAAGATGTATATGCTTTTATAAATGATATTCTAATAAGGCACGCATATTTCAAGCATATCTTTCTATATTTCAAACTTTCTATACTTGCAACATCATTAACATAAATCAAGTCTTAAGACAAGTTTTGTTGTCATCAAAATTATACAATAATCCCAATACTACTCTTCCTATAACGCCCCGCCTTCCGAGGCTACTCCAGCAGAAACAGGAGAAACTAAGGCAAGAGTCTCCCTAAACCTGTCCATTTTAACCTGTACATTCATTCACAATAATCCACATAACCCCAAAATCATAGCCTGTATATGTATACACATAGCTACAAAGTATGGAAATTTACCTTATCCCTTTTTCAAAAGATGACATGCAAGAGTTTTGGAAGTTATACCCGACTTACATCATTTACATCATTGATTAATTCACAAATTACAACTTTATAATTATTGCATTCCCAAAATATCACAAAATAGGAAAATGATTAAAAGTCATGGATTATCACTTTCTTGAGCTCTAACCACTCGTTGGGCTTAGGCCTTCGACCTGTTAGCTAAACAATTAATAACTAGGGTGAGTTTTGGCAACTCAGTAAGAAGGTATATATATCAAAATAATAAGTAGGAAAATATAATGGTAGAACAAAATGTTAAATTGTGCAAATGGAACTACTATCATGATACTATTCACTCATTTTATTCTAATGATAATTATCATTTCATCTTATTCCTCCTAATCATGTCATCACTTATCTGCTGCTTGTACCATGCTTGAGAGACTGTCAATCAAGTGGACATAGACACAATCAAAGTGGTCTTAACCACAATCAAGTGGCAACCATAATAAAGGAAAAACAAAGTGGTCTTAACCACAACTAAGTGGCAACTACAACCAAGTGGAGTCAACTTTTTTACCATTTTAGTATGATCCAGTCCTTCCCTACAACCTCGGCTATAATGTTGCCAAACCCATAACCATATGAGCTTTAATATGGCTTATGGTATCTTGCCCTCATTGTATCCTAGAGATCGTAGATTCACCATTCATACCTACTAAGTAATTAGAGGAGTCTCATATATAGTAGGTTGATCAGGCTCTTCTCTAGGATAGGTGGCATCAAATAACAAAGCCCTGTTAGGGCGAGATCCCAAATAACTAAGTAAGTCATCCCAGCTAGCACCCCAAACCCAATTTCACATAGATAACATATCAGTTACCACAAAATTCTCAATTTAATTACTCAGTATTCTTGAATGCTCAATTAACTCATTAAACCCATGTTACTTACATAATAAAATCTCATGTCATTCAATGGTGATCATAATATGATAACCACCCAGACCTATATTTAATTCTAATTCAAATAGCCAACCTTAATTTCATACTTCATTAAATCATCAAGCTTATTTACATCACGCCTACTCAATAATTTATACTATTCATTTCTAATGGTGCCAATGGATATTACAACACAGCCTAATTTCCGAATAGCATCACACAGCCTAATGTTTGTATAGCATCAATGTCGTAAATTTATTCAAATTAACAAAATAAGCAAGAAAGAAAAAATAAAAAAATTTTATTATTCACAGCAAAATAAATGTTGCAGCATTTATTTTGAATGCTGCAACATTTGATTTTTTACCTACAAGTTACTGTTCATAGTAATTGAACACTGCAACATTTAATTTGAATGTTGCAACATTTAATTTCTTGCTTGAAAGTTACTATTCATAGTGAATTGAGCATTGAGGAATTTAATATGTTGTCCATCTGTTTACTTGAAATTTTTACCATGTTTACCCATTTCTTATGTTCCTTGTTTCCCTTGTGTGATCACCTTAATTTCCTCTTAATCCACTTCATTCAACCTTGATTCTTTTCCATTATTCTTGCCTATCTTGTGCAAAAGTCCTTCATATGATACCATTCCTTTTACTCAATGTATTGCATGCCTAAAATTTTTGCTAAACTTAATATTACTTGACATCCACTAATGGAAAGCCACAATTACATTCATTTCCTCCATCAATACATACTCTTTTTATTTCCAAACTTCCCAATACACAATTTGCATAATTTAGACATAATCAATGCTAAATATAATAATTTTACTCAATCAATTCACAATATAAACAACATTAGAAATTAGGTGTAGTTCCAAAATATAATGCAATTACATAAGCAAGTAACCTACTTACCTTACTAATGTACCTTTCTTCCCCTTTATACTTTGTTTCCAAGATTTGCTTCAAAATTTAGAAATCCTACACTCAAATGAATGCCCCATAATCATTCAAGTATATTAATTATCTATAAAGCCTTATTTTCACAAAAGTTATTCTCATTTTATAGCCTAACCCTAATCAGGGTTTATCCATTTTCTCAGCCAAATCTAATTGAGGAGGTGGTTATGGTGTAATTACCCGAAGTTAATCATGCTACACCTTTCATAATGACATTTCATTAAACACTTAGTAGGTAGTTTATGAAAGTCTCATTTCCAATTACTTACAACTTAATGGTTTTCATTCTAGATTACAAATAATCATGTTTTCACATGATTACCATTCATATTAATCATCATATCAACTATTTTTCTTCAAAATCTCCTTTTTCCCTAATTTCCAACCTTAGCTTTATATGAAGAATATTACATAACTATAATTTATCAATTTTACCAAGAAAATTCATAGATTCATTAAGAAAATGACTTACCTGTTAATTTGACACCCAAAAACTTGAGTAAACTCAAGTGGGTCTTCTTCCTCTAACTTTCCCTTCTTTTTCTGCAACTCAACGCTGCTAGAATCCAAACTTTTGGAAAAGCCAATGCAGCTTCAAGATCATATTATGAAGTTTAATATTTGCAAAGAGATGGAGCTATCCAATGATAGCAAGGGTGGCTCCAAGTTAGAGGTAATGGATGGAAGTACTAAGGAATTTTTAAGAGAGCCCTTAAACATAGTTAAATCAACACAAGTTGAAGGAGATAATTTAGAAGATGCTGCATCATTCAACCATATTTTGAGCACTATCATTTTCCAAGCCACTACCAAGCTTCAAGGAGCTAGAACACCAAAAAGCCAAATTTCAATTCAAAGATGGAAAGGCATAGTCAGGCTAAGACTTTAAACAAAGCACTTCTTGGGAGGTAACCCAAGCTATTTAATTTTCCAATTATTTCAAATTTTTAGGAGTAGTGATGATTTTGCTAGTATTTAATTTGTAATAAGTTTCATTAGTTTACTAGGGTTTGCTTGAATTATTAGAATGAGAACTCATATAGCTATTCTACATTTGTTGCACTTAATAAACTATTATTTTGAAATTGATAGGTTAAGTTGAGTGGAACTTGGGAGCAACTCAAACTAATTGGCAAGGGAAGGAATCAAAATGTTAGCAAAAGAAGAGCTAAATTGCAAGAAGTTGGAATTGCTAGAACATGTGGAACAATCATGAAATCAAAGCATAAATTCCATGAGTTGAAGTGAATGGAATTGTTTGAACTTGAAATGAAACACCATGTGGCAAGTTGCAAATGGGCAACAAATCGCATGACACAGCATGCAATTAGATGACATGGCATGGGATTCAAATTAACCATGTGCAAACAGTCACAAAATGGCATGACATGGCATCCTTATTCCATGACCTAGCATGCTCAAGTTCCATTCTCAGCTACTTCAAAACAAATGGACCAGAGTTTTGCATGACGTAGCATCCCCAAATGCACAACTCGGCGTCCTCCTTAAGCATGATAAGTGAACCTCTCAGCCACTTCAAAACAAAAGTGATAGATTTTTTGAAGACACGTTGTCCTCCAAGCACGACGCGATGTGTGATTCTTCCCCCTTAAAACAGCTAACCTCTTCATTACAAGACTTTTTCTATTCATTCCCATCACTTCAACCTTGCTCTCATTTCCTTCCCCCTTACGAAGATGCCTCCTACTTGTCTCTAAATCTCATATCTCTTCTCTCCAACGAATATCAAAGCTTTCTCTTCTCCTTTCCCTCTTCACAAGCACACTCATCCCATCATCTTCTTCCTAATTTCCATTTGTGCATTTGGGGATTTCACCAAAGGTTGAGTTTCTCTAAGGTGGAGATGAATCTTCTTAACATTAGGTGACATTGTTCTCTACTCACTCCATTTGCTTGAGTTGTGATTTTTTGTGTGCAACATTGGTGGGTGGATTGGAGTGTTGGGAAGAAGACTTTGCATTGTGCACTCTAAGTGTTCAATGAAGTTCTTGAAGGGAGAAGTCTTTGATTTTTCTATGGAAAGTGGTGCATTATGAAGTGTTTGAATGGTGTTTCATGTATGGGAGTGAAATTAGAAGGGGGTTTGTAAGCTAAGAAGAGATTTTTCTTGGATGCCCATCAAGTGCTTGACAATTTGATTGAACCAAAGCAAGTGGGAGGAGTGGTGAAAACATGGTGCATTTGGAAGTGTTCAATGAAGGTTGTGATGGCGGTTGTGTGGAGGTTTGTGGTTCATGTGGGGGTTTGTGATGGTGGTTGTATTTGAATGGTGACATTGCTATGTGCCTTTAGGGGTGGTATTAATGTGTCTTCATTGTGAATTCAAGCCATTTGTGAAATCTCATTTGTCAAGGCTCATCTATACTCCAATTTAGTTTGGGAGTTTTACTCATTGACAGTGTGATTGTTGTACAAGGGGATATTCTATTTTGTTGAAGTGGGTTTGGACCTTGTGTTGTATTCAGTTTGTTCCTTGTTCAACATGTCTCCCAAAAAGATTACTATTGTAGGTCCTTCACAAAGCAGGGTAGAACCTCAGAGGTCCCTATTGAACCAACATTTTTCAATGAAGCAGCAGCCAAAGACTTTCACTGTTCTATTATTTACAAATCATGCATTCCCGAATGGGAGATTTAGCTCATATCTGGCAGCATTATGGAAACGATCAATTATAGAGGATGGGAGCGATTGGCAGCATAACCAAGTGCCGCATTAGCGCTAGTAATTCAAGAATTTTATGAAAAATGCTTGGGAGCAACACAAGGTAGACCCGAAGTAATTAAAAGCACTAGTCTGGGGCAGGATGGTGCCTTATGATCACTCCTCCATCAAACAAATGTATGGCCTAGAAGACATTGGTGAGGATGAATACTCAACATGGTTGGAGTAAGATCTAGATATGGAGGCTGTCACCAATCTACTTGCCAAACCAGAGACTCAATGGAAGGGTCGGGCTGAGAAAGTTGCAAACTTTCCACGAGGGCAGCTCAAGGCAAACAGTAGATCTTGGCATGATTTCATCTCAACCAAGTTGTTGCCTACCATTTACTTTGCTAATGTCATAAGGGAGAGGGTGATCCTCAATTATGTTATCCCAATAGGGTTGTCCATCGATGTGGGGAGGTTGATTAAACACTCCATTATTTCAAGGTTCATTGGAAAGCAGACAGGAGGCTTGAAGCATCCTTCCCTTATTTATGGACTATGTCTACAGGCTGGAGTTCCCACTGTGGTTTCAAAAGAGCTTCAACACCCACTCCATTCCATCACACATGAGATGCTCAGATCTTTTGAGAAACACAGTGGTCATGCAGAAGACCAAAGTGCCCCTTCCTCCCCAAGCTCTTCACAGCCATCTTCTTCACGGCAACCTTCCACCCCAAGCTCTTCACAGCCATCTTCTTCATAGCATCCCCCTATTTTGGAATTCACAATGGGTGATTTACATGAGTGATTTACATAAGCAGATCAGGAAATTGAGAGACTATGTTGAGCAAAGCAACAAGGAAAGGTTAAGAAAGCAGCAAGAATAATTCTAATTTTTTGTGGATTCCTTAAATGCTATGGCTCAAGGATCCGGTTCAGTTGTCCTTCTTACTCCTCCATCCTATCCACCAGTTTCTCCACTAATGGAAGAGTCAGATTATGAATTCGAAGACTAAACTCCAGTACCTTAGGGAAGTCCTCATCTCTTAGTGCTTTTGTTTAACATTGAGGAGAATGTGTATTTTAAGTTTGGGGGTATTTTGGTGCAATTTTGGTATATGTGTGTTGCAGTAATATTCTATGTGTGTGTTTGTTGTGTGTTTTAACTGTCTAGTATGTGTGTTTGTTATATGTTTTGACTGTCTAGTCTCACATATATAAAAAGAAATTGTGCAATTTGAGCATTGATCAAAGTCATCATGTATAACCAATGAGATATATATATATATGTGTGTGTGTGTGTGTGTCAATATTTGACATTGGTTAAGTTGAAAATGATAGAAATCATTCTTGCTTACATGCCTGACTCAAGTCATTATCTAATTTGCTACAGATTCCTTATATACATTGATCACATTGACATAGCCATTTCTTTTGAAATCTTTGAATTCTTAGCATTAGTTTAGGAGACTAAGTATTCTTAGCATTAGTTTAGAAGACTAAGTATGCTTAGTTCAATTTGAATTTGTAAATTCATGAAACTCGTGTTGAGATAAGTGTTAGATGAGATAAAAAAAAATCTAGCAAAAACTCATTGTATATTGGGGGAATCACATCCAATGAACTAAAAAAGAAATAACTTTGGGGGTGTGATGGTAATAAATCCCAAAGATTAGGGGGGATTACATTCTTAAAAAAATGAAAAAGAAGTTAAATATTAAGAATGTAATAGTAATAGAGCCCACAAGAAAGGTAAAAGAATCAATGAGGAAAGTAAAACATCATATATGCATCTAAGGTAGTCTCTCTAATTTGAATTGTGAATTCATAAGGCTTCATTGAACATGTATTACTTAGTTGCTAAAATGAATGAAAGTATGAGATGATGTAGATTGAAATGGCTCACATTTGCACTTGCACATGAAATCTGTGGTAGAAAAGATGAGGCTTAGGTTGAGAGTATAGCCATTCTTGATATCTTGATATTTTCTTCTTAACCATGTTCTATTTATTGAGGTTTTTCTTTGCTCAAGGATGAGCAAATGAGTAAGTTTGGGGGTATTTGATAGTGAATTTCATTCACTTTTTTTGTGCATGTTTAAACTTAATTATTTGTGAATCTTTGATGGTTTTAGATGAATTTAACATGAAAATATTGATTTCTGTAGGTGAATTGAATATTGAAAAAGATGATACAAACTCAAGAAATATGAAGCTCAGAATGGAAAGAAAGACATTTTGCAAAAGATCATCAAAAGCATAAAATTTAAACAGTAAGATGCATGACGCGTCGTCCCAAAGGAAGATGCGGCATCCTCCACTCCATGACTCAGCATCCCAAAGGATGTCACGGTGTCTAGACTTAGCATGGAGGGGATGTTCAAGACAGAGTTTTCGATGACGCATCACAGAATTCCATGCCATGGCGTGGACGCCACTCAAATTTTATGCAGATTTTATGCACTTTTGTCTCTTGATTTTTAAGGCAATGAGAGAGGGGTCTTTAGGCATTCTTTTGCATTCATTTAGGGTTAGGTTTAGGGTTCTTTGGGGGCACAGATTTGGGGGATTTTTGGAGAAGAAAGAAGAAGAGTTCTCAAGGAAACAAGGAGGAAGAAGAAGATGACTTGCATGGTGTTGAACTTCATTAAGGGAGTTATTTCTTTTCTCATTATGCACTAAACCTCTTTTCTAAGGTGAAGATATAACCCTCTTTGATACATTTTTTATTTGGGAATGTTGGCTCTTTAATGCAAATTAATTATTTTTATTCATTAATTTATTTACTTTCATTTGGTTTTATATATTGCTTGATCACCAATATTGCAAATCACATTGATTATATAGCATGGTTAAGTCATACATCATATGCAAAACCATGAGCAACATTGAATGGAAAGGGTAGGTGGTTATGGCACATACCTTATGCTAAATCATCCTATTTGATTCATGAGTTCTTAAGTTTAATGGGTTTTCACCTCAATTACACACCATAGGTAATTGGAACGAGAGGAAATACTTGATTTAAACCTGCACACCTAATGGAAATAATCCACATTAGATAGAATGAATCCAAGTTATGTATTAAATCCAATGTCCCAATGGCAAAGAGTATCATTGAGTGGTGAAATCGGATCCCTAGGCCCTTGCACTTTGTTGATTTCACTTACATTACCCATAGCTATTTTATTTCTACAATTTTATTCAAGTTATCATTTATACTTTCTTGGCTCAAATCACATTCCTTTAAGATAGAGAGAAGTTAGTAACTAAGCTAATTGAATCAGTTTGAACATTCCCTGTGGGATCGACCCTTGCATTGTACACTATATTACTATACATTCATGCACTTGCGAGGATTTATAATTTGAATCATCACCTTACTTAGTTCTCTCTTTTTTGCCTTACTTAGTTCTCTCTTTTTCAATCACATAATTTTCTTATCTCAAACAAATATAGCACATGCTCTTTAATAAGATTGTTCAATTCATGTAATGTATAGATAGGAATTTGAGATAAATTTCATTATCAATAGAGGGCACAATTTCTTATTGAGTCTTGTACAAAGCATAGAATGATTGTGACATGCAAAGAGCAGGTTCATATCAAGAGCAACTTTTAGACATTAGATTGTATAAGCAATTTTCAAGCATAAGGGCATTACGGTATTAAGGATATAGTTGAAATTTTGAGGCATGTAAACAACTTTCAAACATAGTTCAATTATCATTTCAAGAATTTGATATGTAAACATCTTTTAAACATGTATCAATCCACATATCAAAATCATGATTATTTCATACAAGGATACTAAATTATTATTCAAAATGATTTCATGCGAGGAGATAAATCTTATGGTCACAATGCATGATTCTAGCTTGATGAATTTAATGTTGAGTCCTTTTTTTTTAATGTGCATCTACTTATCTTTTGTTAAAACCACTAACTATCATTATTATTAAGAGAGACAATTAGAAAATTTAATGATAGAGATAATAGATTACTTGGGAAGTGGAGAGACACTTCGTATTCTCTATCATGTATAGAAAAGATTAGAAACAAGATGACATTTCAGCAAACATTAGAGAAGTCATGGCATCGTCAAGTTCTTCTTTGAAGCAGGTTTAGGCTAAAGATGACAATAAAAAATTTCAAGACTACAAAGAGAATTTAGTTTCTTCATGACAAAATCAAACAATTAAAGGAAGATTTATTTTACGCTTCGAGTAATAGTGCTCATTTTGAGTGTCTCTTAACAAGGAACTTTGTGGCCAAAGCTTATCAAAGGATTGATGGATTAGAAATGGTTGTTGATATTTTGACTGAATAAGCAATTTTATTCTTAATGATTTCCAATTTTCTTATCCTTTACATAGTTTTATGTTTGAGATGTTGATTTATGTTTTATGTTTCATAAGTGCCTTCTTATACCGATTCAAGCATTGGATATTTATATATATTTAAAAGAATATTGGATATTAGTTTATTCATCATAACTCAAAGTTGAATATGCATAATCCTATTGGGTCTTGTCTGGGTTTCTAATATATGAGGATCTATTTCATGTTTGTGTTGCCAATGTATCTCTCCTATTGTTTTTACCAAGGGAATGGCTATTGAGATTTGAGGTATAGAATTAATGCATCTCTTGGGAATTGGTTGTGACCCTACATATTCTCTGCACCATCTATATTAGATGATATCTAGTTGAACAAATGATATACAAAGTTAGGAGGTGGACAAATATGGTGTAAGTTAGGGTTAAGGGAAATAACCAGATTTGCTTTTTAAAAGAAGATGTGAAGCATTTGAAGAAAGAATTGAGATATGCCAAGAAGTCAAATGTTTGTTCAGATCTTCTTTTGACTAGCCATTATATAGCTTATGAGGATGTTATGGGTCCAACTGTGTCTTTGGAGAAGAAATTATTTGAGGCTCAGCAGAGGATTGAGGAGCTAACGACAGTTATAGAGGTTTTAAGGAAATAAATGTTGTAATTTTCTTTTGCTTATTGTACTAAACTAACTAAATTTTTATTGTTCTTTTGAGAATTCTATTCTATTTTCCTTTTCATGTTGAGTGTCATGATTATGAGTTTTATCTTTATATCAATTCTAATTCTTTTTAAGAGATCAATCCTTTAAATATTGTTACAGAATGAATGACTAAGAATGGAATTTCTATTCGAGACCTTAAACTGTGAAGTTTCCCAAGCAAGCTTAACAAAGCTTTGGTACTGTAATGATATTAGAGTTTGATAATTTAATAGTTTATCCAAGGCAATTTATTCAGAGGCATCTTGAATAACAATGAAATGTATAATCAAGTTAGACAACCTATCTCATTTCTCATTTTCTTTCATGAATTTCTCATTTGAGCCCATAAGTGTTGTTACCAGTCTTGACTAATTGTTTAACTTCTACTATGAAGTTCTTGATGCTGCATCTGAAGTTTGATATTATCCAGGATAGAATCTTGATTTGTTCAATCCTTTTCTTGTATTCGAAACTTAACTTGTTGGCCCATTTGCTTGGATTTGTGAGCTAGGAAGAAAGTTTTGATTTTTCATGGTTCTCATTCTTCTTCTATGCTCATTTCAAGCTCCTACATACACTTAAGAAATTCTTAAACTTTATTTTCATTAATAAGCTCAAATATGTACGAACATGTATTGTCAATTTATTAGTGCAAAGAGTCATTTTAGCCACAAAAGTATGCAATAAGCAATGCAAAGAAATTTTCAAGAATAAATAGGATAAGCATTCTGCTTTAACCAATCATTGAGTTATTTGAACTGGCATAGTTATGAATGACAATTAACTTTATGTGCTAGATCAACTTGGTTTTCATTTTAATGATTTTGGGCATAACCATTTAGTTTTATTATTTCTCAATTTTACTCTTTTTTAATTATATATCTTTTAGGCATTCTTATCTTTAAGTTATTTATTATTTGAATGTTATACATTTTTTCTTATTTTTGATTTTCTTTAGAAATTTTATTTTATGTTTTTAGAGCTTTATTTATTTCAGTATGTATCCTAGGTTGTACACTTGAATGATAGAGATATGTAAGCATAAATTCTAATATTTATCAGTGTCTAGATGTATGATTAGGTATTTGCAATCAAAATTGATTCCTAATTTCCATCAATGTACAAATGATTAAATAGTAGAAATGTAAAAATTTTGAATATAATTTTTTTTCTACAGACATGTAAATAATTAGAAATAAGTAATTGAAAGACTAAACATGAATTCTTATTAACAAGAGAGTGAACAAGCAAAAATATGCAAGAAAATTTTCAAAATTCAAATAATGACACATTCAATAAGAACATTTGAGGTTGAATGTCATAATTGCACTTACCTTTCCTCTTTATTTCAAATGAACTTGATATTTCATCATGTCTTCATTTTGTTTCTATAGACCAAGTCTCCTTTCTTTTTCTTCTTCTTCTTTAGAAGTTTATTTCTTCTTTCCTTGACTTCTTGCACTCAAGTTAGTCTCAATAGTTTGTTTCTTCTTTCCTTGACTTCTTGCACTCAAGTTAGTCTCAATAGTAACATAAATAGTGTGTGAGTGCAACGTGTTTTGCCCTTTGGGAATTATCTTTGGCCTGTCTAAGGTTTATCATGCTAATTTATAAGCTAAGTCATCTTTGCAAATGGAGTAGAGTGCATATAGTGAAATTTCAACATTTTTAATCCTGCTCTCATTTCATCTTCGATTATGTCAATATAAATGATTTTTCATAGATGAAGATCATTTATCCAAGATATGTTTCCAATCTCCTAATCCATTATATCTAATTTGATCCATCAAAAGTTTGGAAGATGAGAGATGAAGTATTCATTGAAGAACATAGAGGATGATATTGTTGGTTAAACCAAATTAATCACTAGAATTGTTTATCTAGCCCACTCTGATGCCACTTTTACAGTCTCATAAAAATTCATTTCTTAACCCTTATTGAACCATTTCTTCATTTTCGTACTTGTGTCTAGTGTGTTGTAAGATAAGTAATAAAATCATAAAGTGCAAGAAAGATAAAGTTATTAAACAAACTCACACAAACAACATAATTTTTATAGTGGTTCAGGAATCCCCACCCCTATGTCCACTCTTCCAAGGGCACACTCTCCTTGTGCCTTGGGTTCTACTATATCCCATATAATGAAAATATAATAGTGCTCCCAGCACTCTTCTTGATTTTAGTTCAAGGAGGCATAAACACAGTGCTCCCAACACTCTTCTAGTTTTTCCAAGCTCACCAGAAAACTCATTGGTTTCTAAGATCACCAGCAAACTTGATGGATTTTTAGAGATCACCACCAACTCTCTGGTTTTCAAATTAGACAGAAAATTAATACACTTTTATGAATTGTTACATTTAAGCACAATGAAAGATGAGATCTTTTATAGCTTTAACAACACAGAAAGATCTTCCCAAAATATAAAATCAATGGCCATAAAGATTTGCAAA
Source organism: Pouteria campechiana (assembly GCA_036873735.1). Lineage (NCBI taxonomy): Eukaryota > Viridiplantae > Streptophyta > Magnoliopsida > Ericales > Sapotaceae > Pouteria > Pouteria campechiana. The sequence continues at coordinate 27,028 of JAYJMB010011317.1, forward strand.
TTAAAACTCATAAAGGATAGATGACGGTTTAAGCTTGTGGCGATGGGTGAAAGGATTTGCATAAGATTAGGCTTATTTGAAATGTCTTCCTTCACCACCTTTGAATCATCCAACTCATCTCCTTAAATAGATTTTTGAAAATTTAACCATTGCAGAGGAGAAGGTTGGTATTGATATAGGAATGATAGCAGCTTTGAATGAATAAGACCATTATGATTTCTGTTGTTGGAGTGCATGCCTTCTGATTTATCCCAAGCTGCTGCAACTCTATTCAAAAAGGAAGATAAACTATGTCAAAAGATGCTCCTTGTTTGACTTATCACAGATAGAAAATTTGTAGCACTGCTTATTGTAAAAATGGTAACTAAAATAAGTCTACACAATGAAAGCATGAATGCAGATGTCATTTAGATGCAAGTCACATATAGACAAGTCATGTCCTCTCTTTTTCTGCATTTATTGATCATAAGTCTCAAACAAATTCTCCCATGAATTTTGTCTATCAGTCGATTCTTCATGAATGTGATTTGTCTATAGTAAGTAGCATATGAATTCTGGCACCACAGATGAAGTTGAACTGGTCTACAGACAAATTCAGCTTTGTCTTGGTTGATCAAACAAAGTAAGGTGTTCTTCTTTTGTTCAACATTCATTTTTAGTAAGTAACAGACAAATTTTGATGACGTGGATGAAATCAAACTGATCTATCTCGGACGAATTAGCTCTCCACATTGTCCTTTAATTTGTTCATAGTAAGTTATGGATGAATATACTCATATAGTGATGTCTACTTTCTCCAAGTGGTTCCTTGTTTGTGCAGCTTTGTATGTGCTTATTTTGCCACGTTTTGATTTGTCCAAGCTACTTTGTTTGTGCAACCTTTATTCTTTAATCACAGACAAATTAGGATGAACTTGGTCAATAAGATGAAGTTCCTTCATGTTATCTGCATTTTTTTTCAGCTACTGATGGAGTTTGTCTTTGCAACTTCTTACTTACTCCATTCTTGATTTATCTGTCTTTGCTTCTGATTTGTCTTTAAATCTTGCCTTCTTTTCCTTAGACGAATTCTATCTAGCTAATGTATATAGTCTTAATTTCTAGAACAACTTTATGCTCCTTGACCATGATTTCTTTTTTGTATTTGCTTCACATTTATCTAAAGAGATTTCTCATTAGATATTGCAAATAAAGAAAACTCATTGTAGCTTCTTTGCAGATAAAGAAAACTCATTGTAGCTTGTCCTTAGGCCTATTTTTCTTCTTCTTCTTCTTCTTCTTCTTCTTCTTTCTTCTGAAGATGTAATCTTCGATTTAATTCTTTTGAAATGTAGTAGTTAGTTGAGGTAGTTGATTGAGGTTTTGCACTTAAAAATTTTATGCACTTGCTACATTGTTAGTTTTCAAATGTATATATCATTTTATAACAAAACATATTTATCCTTGTAATTTGCACATGTTGTGGAGCAAAGATAACATTCATTTTCATTCAATCACATAATATGATATCTCAATAAAGCATAGTGTGAATAATAAAATTTAGCATCTATAATAATCAGAATTAGATGCATTAGGAATATTAATATATTAAAGGTGATTGTATGTTAGTATGATTTACACTTTTATGATCATGCATACATTTCAGAGGATTAAATAGCACTATCTAATGTTAAATTTTCACAACAATAATCATCAAATCATAGTCACATATATATATATATATATTCAAATCATATTAATTAACATTTTAGGTACACATATTATTTCATTTTAATATAAGTTTTTCTATTATCAAAATCATAATAAACCTAACAAACTCTTTATCTAATGCTTACCTAAACCAGCAACTTCTCTTTTCCTCTGGCAAGGACAGTGCTGTAAACATTTTAGCTGATAAAAATTAATTATAAGACGTTTTCAAATGAGAGCTAATCACAATTGTCTTCTACATTTAATGGAGGTCATCTACCTCCAATGTCTGGAATTTAAAATAATATAATGGAGTAATCGAGGGACAAATAAGAAAACAAAAAGAAATATCAAAGTACTTTATTGTTGCATCTTAACAGAGCCTAATCTTAAGCCCTCGAACTTGAATCTTTTACATCATTCATTAAAGGCCTTCAACTACCACCTAGGAAGATCATTATTTATTCATTCAAGATTCAGATTGCTTCCCCTGTGCTTTTTGGGAAACACTTGTATAAGTGTATTTAATTTTTGTACTCTTTCCCTTGTGATTGCCTTGAGCTGGTAATTGAGACTAGGCTCAAGAAAAATTGTGGTTGTTTGTTGAAGCGAGTCTTATAGATAGAAGCTACATTGTGTGTGCCCCATGGAATTGATCCGGAAGAGTGTGTGTGCCACTATGTCTATATCCCCTGGAGCTGACCCAGAAGAGTACGTGTGCCACTATGTTTATGTCCCCTGGAGCTAATCTAAAAAAATGCAAGAGACACTAGTTCATGCCCCTTAGAGCTAGAATCTAGAATAGTGCAAGGTGCACTATTGCATTTCTACTATAGTGAGATAATGGAAGCCAAGACACTAAGAGAAGAGTGTTCTTGGAAAAGTGGATTAGAATGTTGACTTGAACTATTATAAAAATTCTTGTGTCCTGATCATTTGTACGCCAACTGTTGATTGCATTATTTACTAAACGGAAGTTAAAGCAAAAGGGGTTTTAGGAAAATTTTTTGATTAGCCAATTCACCCCTCCCCTCCTTGGTATTTGCCTAACCTTCCGGACCAACACGATCCACATCATTAATCAATCTGAAATGTTGGATCTTTACTAGGCCATATCAAATGGCTAAATGGTCAGTGATCAAAATTTCAATAGTGCCACATCATCAGGTAAAATAAATTCATTATTTAATGGTTATGATCCAGTATTATTACATTCTACCCTTCTTACAAAAATTTTATTATCAAAACTTTACATCTCATCTAAAGAAAGAGAAAAATTAGGAAGAAGCATGGCATTTCTTCTACCAATTCCCACATGGCTTTCACCTTTGTGTGGTTGCTCCATTGAGCTAGCACATACTTGACCATCTGCCCCTCTTATCTTCTCTCTCAGATATTTAGAATCTAAACAAACCTCTTTGGATATGTCAAATCTTCCTCAAAGCAAAACTGCTCTGCATTTAACATATGCGAGGGATCTCCCACATATTTTCTCAATTGAGATATGTGAAATACATTATGGACTACCAAAAGTGATGACGATAAGGCCAACAAAAATATAGAAATCAAGGTGTGTGTTAAAAATTTAATAGGTGGAAAGGACCAACACATCTAAACCATCCATCTTGAAATCTTAACATATCTCTTCATTTCTCATCATTTGACCTATTGATCATGAAAATTAAATGGGAAAAGGGAATCTAAACATCTCATGATAGATCTTGTGGGCCAAATCAACCATCTAAGGGACCAAATCTAAGCCCTTCAAATCTCTCTACTTAAAATTTGTAGATCTAGTCATGTATTGAAAAAATTAGATCTGTCCATTTAATCTATAACACCCAAAAACATAGAAGTCAGCTATAAAATCTTCAAAATCTGACTCCTATGGACCCAAAAAATGCTATTAATCTAGCTTTTAATTCCTAAAGTTTTTTCTAGGGGCTAGTCTAAAAAGGCAACAACCTTTCTTCCACAATCAGCCATAGAACCCATCTATCCATTGCAATCACATGCTATCATTTGTTGCCTTCACCATCGCACACCATTGGCATGCATTGCTGTTAGTGCTTACTCTTGGCATGCGCCATTTCTGCCTGGTTGGGATGGACACACTAGCAGTGTGTATCCACTTAGTTGGGATGGATAGATAAGGCCAATTTGCTGGCTTAACCATTTTCTTCAATTGGATAACATCAATCTAATGTAAATCAAATGTACAATCTACTTTTTATCTCTTCCATATGAAATTTGGCTGACCAAACATAATCAGTGATCCCAATCATCCCCCTTTTGGCCATGCATGAATGACTCTAATTCTATTTGGGCACCAACAATCAAAAATATATCTGATCTATGGCTCTGGATTGGGTCTAACTTAATCAGATAAAATCTATTTTTCTTTGGCTAGTGCAAATCAATGATCTGCACAATGCTAAATATGAATAGCCTCAAAATCAACATTGATCTAATTTTGTCTTCTAAAATTTGTAGTCCAAACTTTTATGGTCCATATCCATCAATGAATCTTTGTAGCATAAAATTGATGGAATTTGCAATGAAATCTAATTTTTTTGGGTTGCAAATGCCCTCTCTACTAGCTAAAATTCATAGTTAAGTTGATTCAATTTAGCTACCCATCTAGCCAGCTTGCGGAAGTGATTTGTCTGATCAATTAGCACACTATGGCTGATTAGACCACATGCCCATATGGGATTAATGCTAGGCAGCATGTTACTATCCACTTAGATAGCGATAATGGTCGGGTTTGGAGAGATTAACCGAAACATAAAATAAATTTTGGTTTATTTGATAATTCTCTTAAATCTTCTATTCTAAAATTGCAATTTAAGGATTTTGTCTCTTTGTGCTAATTTTAGGAAAAATTTCTACCCTAAAAATTTTGAGGATTTTGTTTCTAATTCCCTAATTCCAACTAACATATATAAATAAATTAAATACAAAATAAAATACTATTTTTGATGTTCAAGAATATTAATAAGTGTAATAATTTCATGATGGCCTAGAAATCAAAATTTCCTAATTTTAAATCAAGTTGGCTTAAAAATACACATTCTGTTAACCCTAAGGGTCAGGTTTTGATTATTAAAAAAACTTATCAATGACTTGAATTAAGATAATGACATGTTGCTGAGATTTCTAAATTCAGAAGAACCTTCTAACATGATGGAGACAACTTCAGAAGGACATTAAGTGATTTTGTAGGAAGCTTCAAAAGATCAAAAGTGGCATCTAGAAGTTTCAGAGGGAGCATTCTATTAATCCTAAAGGTTTGGTTTTGATGATTAACAAAACTTTTTTATGAGTTAAATTAAGTTAATAATATTTTTGCTAAGATTTTGAATTTCAGAGGAAGTTTTAGAAGTTTTGAAATTTACCTTTAGGAGATCTGAAATTGTTACTATTCAAAATGAAGTGCCGAGCTATAGTAAAATTGCTACAGTGACTACTACTATAATTTTGGATGGATGCCCCAACCTTCAAATAGTCTAAAAATTAACTTTGGACAGACAGAAGCATTATCTTCATGAATTGCTATAGTAAATACTACAGTAATTTTTAGATAGATGGCTCAATTGTCATACAATCCAAAACTTAACTTCAGACGGAGTGCTATCTTCACGAGTGTTATAGTGATTTGCTAAAATAACTTTTAGAAGAAGCTTTAGAATAACTTGTTGTTTTAATTCTCAAAAATCCAAGTGACACTGCAACGGTTATATTCAAACAATCTTTTTCCAAATAGTCCTAAGGGTCTTTGAAATGTATAAATAGAAGATCCATTGAAGAGGAAAAAGATGCTTGAGAGTTCCAAGTGTTAAATAAGAGTCAAACAACAAGTAACCCACTTGAGTTCCCAAGTGTATTCGCTCAAAGGTGGTGCCAAGATCAAAGAGCTTCAAATCCACATCAATACCACTTCAAAGGAGTTTGAATTCACTGTAAAGTGTTTATTGTTTTGTCATTTGTATTTGTGATTTAACTATTTATATCCATTAGCCTAGATTAAAGGCATTCCATTGTACACATTTATATTTATAAGAGTTTCTGGTTAGCTTTGAAAACTAGGGGGAGTTACTGGTTAACTCTTAAGAAACTAGATTGTATGAGTTGTTGGTGAGAACATGAAAACCAATAGTTGTAGAGTTTCTGATGAGCTCTTGTGAAAATCAGTATAAGAGTTCTTGGTCAGCTTATAAAACCAAGGGTTATAGTGGAACCCAAGGTTGAGGAAACCTTGGAGAATGGAGTAGGTGCCAAGAGGGGGCCTAAACCACTATAATCCTTATGTCTTTATTGATGTGTTCTTATGTTTTTCAGTTCTCTTTTATTTGCTTCACTTACACAACCATTTATTTTCCCCACACCATTTCGATTCTAGTTTTTTCACATAGCCTTGTAGTTTTCGGGGGCCTCAGACCAATACATTTTGAAATTAGAGGGAAGTTTTAGAAGGAAGAAGAAGCTTCAAAGTCTAAGAGAAGTTTTAGAAGGAACTGGGACCTAGATAATGTCAGAAGATCTAAAGGCTACATTTGAGAGCTCTAGAACATGTTAGAAGGAAGAAATCCATGCTTCAAAAGTCAAAAGGAATAATCAAAATTTATTCAAAAGTGTTGCAAGCTTCAGAGCATCTTCAGAGTATACTTTAGATAATGAACAAACACTTTAGAAGGAAAAATGTAGTCATTGAATATGTTAATCACAAGAAGAAACTTAAGAAGATGAAAGGTCAACTTCAGATGGTCTGAAGTGTATCGCTAAAATGAAGTTCAAACTGAGCCAAAGTTTATCTAAAAGAGAGCTTCAGAAGCTCTAGAATATGCGGTAATGGTAATTGACAAGGCTATCAACCTTCAGAAGTTCTGAAGTTTTACTTCAAAATTTTTAAAGTGCGCTTATAAGAAAAATTATGTTGAGTGAAGAAAACATAAAATAAAATAGTCTAAAAATTGCCTGATGGTCAAATTATAATTCCTCATAAGTGCATAAGTCTATAGTAGTAACATACAAACACACAAGGGTCGATTCCATAGAGATTGATCAAACTAATTCAATTAGATCTAGTTACTTAACTAAGACAATCTTAAATCAACAAGATGAGATAAAAATTAAATAAATCAACTTATAAGATTAATTAAAATAACAGAAAAAAGTGAGTAATGTAAAGGAAAATTCACAGTATGCAAGAGTCTAGGGATCTGATTTTACCACTAACTAATATCCTATGTCATTGGGATGTTGGATTCAATTCATATCTTGGTTTCATTCTATCCAATATATGATTCTTACCATTAGATGTCTAGGTTTAAATCAAATATTTTTTCCTATCCAATTACCAATGGCATGTAGTGTAATTGAGGTTGAAAATTCATTAAGATAAGAAGAACTATAATGAACCGAATAGAATATTTTAGCATAACGCTTCTATCATAATCATCTATTCATTCATTCAAGAGAGCTCTTACATCATTTAGCATAAGCCATCTATCATAACCATGTGTTAGAAAATCAATCTAATTTATAAAATTGGTGATCGAACAATTTAATAAATTAAGTGATTACAATAAATACAATGAATGAAATAAGATAAGATTGAATTGATTAACCAACAATCCCTATTTGACAAAGAATGTCCATGAGGGCTACACATTACCCTAGAAAAGGAAAATAAGTTCATGATAAAAATAAAAGGAACTCCCTTTATGATACTTAATATGTTACAGAACTTGATTCTCCCTTCTTTTTTGCTCCCTTGCTTCACTTCCCTTGCAAAACTCTCCTCCCTTCAAAAACTAATATGTTTGGACGTATACCCCATTCTTTTACCAGCTCAAATCCCCTTTTAAGTAACCTAATTTAGGGTTAGGTGGCATCTCCATACGTATTAGAACCATAATCTTGCACAAAAGTTATTAAACTTTCAAAAATATCAACTTCCCGCATGCCCAATGTTCATCATGAATATGTTCAGTATTTTAGACATAACTTTCTTATACAATGTCAAAATCATGCAATTTTTAATGCTTTAGAAAGATAATTCAAAGGAATACAAACTTGATGATTTGCATTTTCTCCAATTCATTCTCTATCTATGCTTAAAATTACCTTTAATTGCCACTAGAATATTGTAATTAATCTTACGCAAGAAGTTTTGTAAAAATTTGTGCATGAAACTTCATATTATTTGCACAAACTTTTCTACCCTATTCTATAATAAAATTCTCCATATTATTTTCCTTGCACATCCCAGTTGTTGCTTTAATCAAAAATTCTATGAAATTTGCTTGTGAAAGCTTTAATAGATTTTATGCATAATAATTGCCAAAATCTAATTTGTGCAAATAAAATTCACAATTTGTTTTTGCGCAACTTTTTCTTCTCTTTTTATTTATGCTTATGAAATTCTCCATGATGTGTTCATGACTTAATGAATAGTTTATTGAATTACACATGATTGCATCAATCAACTTGGAGGTCCATCTGCATAAGTTGCTTCAAGCACTCTATCTTCATGTACACAACTTGCACCAAATCCGTCCATATTGTTGTCCACTTCTATAACAAGTAGAAAAGGAGAAGGAAACAATAAAATGGAATAAGAAGAAGATATTAGGAGATTTGTCATTTTTGGAATGAATCAAACAATTTTCATTTTTATTTGATTATTCTCAATATATTACACTTGCTGTGTACATCAGAAAAATTATATTTCCACATCCCAGACCACAAGTGGTCCTAATTATATCTCCACAATGGGAGAAAACCCTTGACTAAAGAGAGAAGTACAATACATCTTATAAATCCAAAAATAAAATACACACTCTCTCTCAAAATAGATGTGTGTTATCTTTGGGATTACTAGCACATTACGATGACTTGATATTTAGCAGATCACCTCAAGTCAATGGGTACATAGGTTGACACGGATCTAGACTAGGTTGCTAGACACTAAGTCAACTTAGAAAATTAGTATTTTGATCTGATTGGTTTGTCCCAGTTGGAATCAAGACTGGGTGATTTCTGTTGTTTAGACTATAAGAAACCATAGAGATAGTAGGTGTTTTGTAACCCAATTGACATATCCCGAAAGGACTAAGGGCTGGGTGATCTCTGCTATGTTTAAACCTGAAAGAGATCAGAAGAAAACAGGTGACCTAGGTTTGATTGAGCTTTCTCTCATTGCCCATGAGAAGCCTAAGAAGAGTGGGATAGCTCAGCTCTCTCAATTGACCCAAGAGAAGCTTAGAAAAAGTGGGACTAGGATAACTAGATTTGGCTCAACCATAAGAAGCTAAGGAAGAGTGGGACCGAGATAACTAAATTTGGCTTGGCTCTCTCAATTACCCATGAGAAGCTTAAGAAGAGTGGGCTAAGTTAACTGGGTTTAACTCGGCTCTCTCAATTAACCCATGAGAAGCTTAGGGAAAGTGGGACCAGGATGACTGGATTTGACTCGACTATCTCAATTACCCATGAGAAGCTTAGGAAGAGTGGGCCAAGTTAACTAGGTTTAACTCTGCTTTCTCAATTATCCATGAGAAGATTTGGATTTGACTATTTTGATGAATGGTATATACTAAGGTTTAACTCAGTAAGTCATGACTTAGTGACTTGGTCTTAGACTTAGGCTTTGGGATAAGTTGATCAGTGGTGTTTGATAAGGTTTGACTAAGTGAGTCATAATTCAGTGACTCGGTCCTAGACTTAGGCTTTTAAATTAGTTGATGAGTGGTGTTTCCCAATATCCCGTGAAAAACTGCAAACGGGCAATCTCTGCCATTTATACTGTATGAAATTGAAGATCCAGGTTGCATGAATTAAGCCTAATTACACTTTGAGTTAATTAAGCCTAATCATGATTAGCACTAATAACAGCAATTAATGCTAAATAATAATTTTTAATTAATTTAAGACAATGTCATTAGTTTTCTAATTTTTGTGGCAGTTAGATGGCTTAATCAGGGTTTAAACATGTTTTAGTGTATCTAATCCAGTACGATCCTGTTGTCCATTAGCTGTATAGGATCCACTATTACCACAACATTGGTAGGACCCATGTGTGTACCATGGTGGGGCGATGTCAGAATGCCCTTAGGTACTAGAAAAATTACCAGTGGCCAAAGGTCACCGCTATCAAGTGAGGCACCTGCCTCTTGAGAATTCCTCAAGCTCCTCCTCCAAGTTCTCTCTCCAAAAGAATTCTTCTCTAATAAAAAGAGGGAAGGGTATTTATAGGCTTTAGGTCTTCTGGGGGGGTATGTTAGGAATTTCAGCTTTAACATGGGGGCATTTTTGGGAACTCTTTGAAAAATGAGTCCAGCTTCACCATTTTGGGTATTTTGGGAATTCTAGGAAAATGTGCCCAGCTTCACCATTTGGGCAGTTTGGAAATTCCAAAAAAATGTGTCTTGCTTCAACATTTGGGCAGTTTGGAAATTTCAAGAAAATGTGCTCAGCTTCACCATTTGGGCAGTTTGGGAATTTCAGCTTCACTATTAAGGCATTCTTGGGATGTTGGCTTCAATGTAATTTCCATGCCTAGAGTTTGAAAATAAATATTTATTACCCTAAAAATAATTTGGATTTTCTTCTTCTTCAAGCCATTTAAGCTTATACAAAAGTTTTAATTATGTGCCTATCTGAGATACCCCACTTTGTATCTATGTGGGCTAGCTATGTCACTTGCTCAATCTACAAAAGTAGCATTTCCAATTGTGCAAGTAACAACACCCAGGTGTGTGGGTAAAAATAATACCCGCTAAATAATCCATATCTGACAATGTCTATGGGGTAAGATTTTCTTCCAATTTTGCGCGGATTGAAATATTGCCCTCAGCTGCCCAGGCAGGATAGCTCCAATGGCCACGTAGACGTACCAAATTTTGCTGATTGTGCAATGTCTGGTTGAGTTGTTTTTCTAGCTACACGAGTAAAATTAGAATTCGAAAGGTAAGAATTATCTACGTTGTCGTTGCTTGTGCGGTTTCAGTAAATCCACCTACGTGGATAGGAGCAACTGCGCAGAGAAAATTTTAGTTGCACAGATTGGGGAATATTTGAACTGAGCAAAATGACCTGATTTCATGAAGCTCGTCTGTGCGAACAAGCTGGAGACTCATTGGCTCCCTCATCAACCAAATTTCCCATTACATCATTGAGAGGGCGTCTTAGCTGCACAGATTGGAGAGGCGTTCAGAGGCCCGGCACTCGAATCCATTTTTGCTGCACTCGCTTGGATGGGGTGGACTCAGTTTGCGCGACCTAATCGTTGTCCTGCTCACACAATTGCTGGCCAAAAGGGAGACACTGCTATCTATTTTCGAAGGTAGCTTGCTGCCTAGCTTTTAGAAGTGGAATCTCATGGTTGCGGTAGCATGAACATCTCCCGAGGCGTCGAGGGTGAGGGACCCACTAGCCTTGTTAAATGCGGCATAGGTAATGAAGGATTCCTTTGCAGTGATAATGGCGACGGCACCGGTTACCTTCTTAGCTAGGAAGAGAACCATGCAGACTCTGTCGATGTCGTCTCTGCAGACTACCATTCATTTCTATGGTTGTTGTGCCGACGGAAGTGAAGGTGGAAAATATGAGATCGATGTCTCTATTCTAGGGCTGATACAGAAATCCACCTTTTGGCAGATCATGCAGGTGGCCCCTCGTGGAAGGACATGGATGACATCATATGGGCAGGTTGTCGTTTCTCGTTCGTTGGGATGTTGACCGAAACACACTATGTGTATTAATTGGAATTACACTTGGAACCCAAGTGATAAAGGTGGGCTAGGGCTAGTGTCTCTCTCTCACCATTGATGGTGCTCTAGCTTTTGATTCCAACTCTCGATGCATATGATGATCTTGTGTATTAGTGGCAAAATAATATGTGGCATGTTTTTTGCATGGAGGTCCTTTCACAACCATGTAAGTGACAATTTTATCAGCATTATTATATAATTGACTAATTGGTTCCTGGTAGCGTCTGACTGCCTCTTGTCTGGGAATGCCTGACCTTCGACGTGTGTAGGTTTGAGGCAAACCTTCATTGTCGTCTCATCTGTGGAAGTTTAGAATCCCATCCCTTAATCTGCTAGGCCCATTTCCACTTCGTTTGCACGATTGAAATCTTGCAACTTGACTGCATGGCAGAGAAGCTCCAATTGCACAATTTTATTAATAGCAGTGCATGGCTAACCCACTTGCTCCTACTGTGCTATTTTCCTCCTACGCAAATAAAACCAAAACCCACCCTGTTTTCCCGCTGCATTGGTCATTCTCTGCCTGCGGCTTCAGTGAGTTGGTTTGGAGAACATCTCGGCTGCACTATTTGGAGAATGCCTCAGCTACGCAGTTTGAAGGATGTCTCAGCTGCGCGGATAATAACCATGCCCAACAATTAGCTTGATTGCATGGGTAACAAGCATGCCTAATGGACAATTCCACCTGTGTGGGCAAGTCTCTCATAGGAGTTCAAAGCCTGAAGTCGTTCTAGTTTGGCATGGTCTGCTATCATCCCAATTATGCAAACATTCGGTTATTCTGGCTTCGCAAGCAAGGAAAGCAACATGACTCTTGTGTTTGACAGAAGCACCCTTTTCTTAAAACTCAATCAAGCAGAAAGGGCTAATTTTCATTGCCAAAATTATCACTGACTTCCTTGATTCAATTCCTATCACCCCATATATGCATATATATGCCATATCTATATCCATAACTCCAAATCGGTGTGGGTGGAAACTGAATGCACATTCCATCCTTCACTAAGATGGTACCAAGCATTTCTTCGTTGCAGTCAGAGTTACAGGTTAAATTTCGTCTGTAATGGAATTCTTTTTGAACCCAACAACTTCATAATCAATTGCATAATTTAACTTTATCTTCATATTTAATCCTTGATATGGGGCTAGGATTGATGCTCCCACTGTGGTACATGTCTCCATGAAGATTGTTTTGCCAAAAATAGCATGTTTTGGCCCAAATTGACCTAAATTCCACCAAATTGACCAAAAACAGGAATTAAATCCATTGATTGCAATATTTGATCTAATGCGAATATAAATTAAATTATGTCAATTGATGATCCAAAACATATAAATTTATGTATTAAAATATGATAAATTATGAGCTTATCATTACCAAAAGTAATCATTAACGGCTAAAATAGATTCCAAACTTATAAATAGAAGTTCCAGTGACGAGAAACAAACGTTTAAGTGTACTTAAAAAGATTCAATTTTAAGAACTCAAGTCTCTAAAAAGTACAATTACTCCAACAAGCCTCAATGTTTAAAGTACTTTAGAGCTATATCTTTTTGCTTTAGAGGAGAATGAAGCACTGTAATGTATTTATTGTTTATCTTTATTTGAGCTTAAATATGTATACACTTAGGCCTAGTTAGAAGCAATTTATCTATACATATTTGTATATGAAAGGGGGAATTACTTGGAAGCTCTAGAAACCAGATTGTATGAGTTGTTAGTGAGCTCAAAGGAAAACCATCATTATAAGAGTTGTTGGTGAGCTCGGTAAAACCAGTTGTGCATGAGTTCTTGGTAATCTCAAAAAACCAAGGGAGGTGCAATTGCACACAATATAGTGGAATCCAAGGTTGGTTAAACCTTGAAAAGTGGAGTAGGTGTTGTTAGGTCCATAAGCTTAGCACAACCCAAGAAGGAAGGGGTGAATTGAGTTAATAAAAAATTATATTTAAACCCTTTTAAGGGTTAAAACTCTCTTTGCAAATCAATAAAATAAATAATGCAAGCACTCAAGTAACTAGATAGTAAATAGAGATTTTTATAGTGGTTTGAGATAACTCTACTTCGCTCTTCTAAGCACTCTTTTTTCTTGCTTGGGTTACACTAACTCAGTAAGGATTACAACTTAGTGCAACTATACTCTTCTTGATTCTAACTCAAGGAGGCGTATAAACTTAGTGACTATGCACTCTTCTTGATTTCAGTTCAAATGGGCATGAATACAAGTTAGTAAATTGACTGCAAGACACTCCCCCAATCAATATTGCTCTTCTTGAGTTGAGCCTCCAACACCAACTCAAGGGAATAATAGAAATAAGAAAAGAAAAATTTTACACTTATATGAAATGTTTCTTTGATGCCACAAGAGAAGACTTAAACAACTTTGAATACAATAAAATTTGCTTCCCAGAAAGTTGTTGAGAGCCTTTAAAGAGTAACTAAAGGTGTAGGACTTAAAGGCTTTGACTTGCTTTGAGTAAATGAAGATGAGAGCTTAGTTAATGCTTGCAAAAGCTGCTTAAACCACCCGGATTTACTCCCTTTATAGTCAGATTCAAATTCTAGTCATTGGGGTAGGTAAATTTTATTTAATGTAAGAGAATGTTTGAATTTCTGACCGTTGAGTTCCATGTTCTTGGAAGTTCATGACTCAATAATGGAGGTTCATGAATCAACCATGAAGGAATGAGCAGATGGTGTTTTAGAGTCTTTGAAGTTATAACTTCAGAGCTTCTTAACATTGTGACTTAGTATCTCTTCAAAATGCATTTAGCATGTGTCTTTAGAGCTTTTAAGGCTCCAATTTTTCCTTTGTTGCGCTCCTTTGAGTCGTTATGGTTTTTACAGTGTCCCACTCCTTTAAAATGTTTGAAATTAAATATGAAGGGTTCTCTAATGCAGCACTTCTTCAGCATGTCATGGCTTTTGCATGTGTTGTGCTCCTTCAGAAAATCTAAAGTTAAATTTTAGAACATCTAAAGTGTCATGTTTCCTTTAACGCAATGCCTTATTCATTCTTTAGAGCCTCCGAAGTTAAATCGCATAGCTTCTAAAGTTAGTCTTGATGCTCAAAGTGTTCCTTCTGGACACTAACATACCAATAACTATTAGTTGTTCTTTGAAGCACCTTTGGACATATTCTGAAGATCTTTTGAAGATTTTACATGTTCTTAAATCATTTTGCTTGCATTTGAAATCCTCAAAGACATGTAATTCTTCATTTGAACATACTTTGAAAGTGTTCTGAAGCTAACAAATGTGGCTTTCAAATTATCTAACAGCTTATTTATGTTCTGAGATTTTCACCTCTGAAGCTCCTTTTTAGACCCTTTGAAGTTCGGCATGGTCTGAGCTTCATTTTAGCAATACTCTTCAAATCATCTGAAGTTGGTTTTAGAGTCTCTGAAGCTCCTTCTAGCGCTGACATTCACAACTACTCCTTTTTCTCTTATGTTCATCTTTTGAAGCTCCCTACCCCTTCTGAACCTATTCTGAAAGGACTTAACTTTTCTCCAGCACTTTATTTCAAATCATTTGAAATTGGTTTCAGATGTTCTAAAGTTCCTTTGAATGCTAATATCCAAATAGTTATGTTTTCTCTTATGTTCATCATCTGAAAACACTTCAGTAGATGTTCTGAAGATACTTTGCTGTAGCTTTTGGACTTGTTGATCTTCAACATATTCTGAACTCGCTTTATTTGACTTTTTATGTATCTTAGTTTGTCTATAATATTCTAGAGTTGGATTTTGTCATCTGAGGCATCTCGTTTCATTCTCTAAAGCTTCCTTTAGAATTTCTAAATGTGAATTCTGAAGTTTTGAAGCTTTGAAAACTCCCCCTGAAACTCATGCATTTAGATTCTGAAGCTTCTTGCATCCTCTATAGTTTGAAATCTTTCTTCTTGAATCACTCTCTAAAATGTATCTTGTTACTTCTAAAATCCTCGTATCTTCCTCTAAAGATTTGAAAGTTTCTTCTGAACTTACTTTGTGAACTCTGAATTTCCTTCGAACTTCTCTTTTGAAGCTATTTTTATAATATAAAATCTTTACAAACTTTCATTAGCTCCATTAATAAAGTTTTATTATCATCAAAACTAAGCAGATAGAGTTAATGGGAGACAAGTGAGGGCCAAACTACTATAATCCATGTGTTCTTATTATTTTTGTGCTTATATGCTTCCACTGTATTCTATTTTCTGTGCTTGCACATCCCATAAATTTTTCTTATCTCACTTGGATTCCTGTTTAACCATACAACCTATGTTTTAGGTCGTAACAAGTGATATAAAAGCAAGCTTTGGGCAACACATTATTCACATCTCAATAATATTTAAATTACATACTTATTTAACCAAATCGAATATCTAATCCAGAAATTAATGGTATGCCAAGATAAATCTCTCATTTACCATTGATTACATCCATGCAATTTCTGCATCATCATTCAATTTTTGGTTTATCAAAGATCCTATTTCTCAATCTTAAAATTACTATCATTCAATTTTATTAATCACATTTATGGCAACATCTCATAGCTCCAAATTAAGACTACTAAAATAAAATAAAATTCTATCTTAATAATTTCACCAACTTGATTGACAGCTCACTGAGGGAAATATGCAGCAACTCTCTTTAAGCTTTCAGAACGTGCCCCCATAGCAATGATCAAATCCTCTTAGTCTCACTTTGTAAAAATTTGTATAATGGATTGTATATTTATAGTTCATATTTTTAACAACTTGTGATAAAAGAATGTGATCTAGTGTAACCACTCCTGAATCCAAACGCTTTTCCCAATTGCGAATGAATTTAACTCATGAGAGAAATTTATCTGCAATCAAAATCTTGTAATAATCTCAATTGTTGCAATACTATATCTTATGAGGGTCCCACATGCTCAAAAAAATATCTAATTCTTTAACTATGACCAAAATCGAGCCCTACTCCTCTCTACTCCTTCACCATGAATTTAACCATCCCAACTACATGGATTGCTAAAATATTATTCAAAATAATTTCATTAAATGAATAAAATGTTTATTTTGGTTTTTAAGGCTCACAAAGCCCATTATCTACAATCCCATGAGTCAACCCAATTATCTTAGCCTATAGTAAATGTGTCAACATTTTAATCCACATCATCAATCATTCTGACATCTCGGATGTTCAATAGGCCACATTAAACGGCCAAGTGGTCAATGGTTAAAATTTCAATGATGTCAAATCATTAGAAATAAATTAACTATTTAATGTTCATGATTAGTATTATTACATTCTTCTCTTCTTAAAAAAGCTTTATTCTCGAAACTTTACATCTCAACTAAAGAAAGAGGAAAATTAGGAAGAAGCATTGCATTTCTTTGACCAATTTCCACGTGGCTTCCACCTTTGTGTGGTTGCTCCATTGAGTTAGCACATGCTTGACCATTTGCCCCTTTTGTATTCTCTCTCAAACATCGAGAATCTAAATGGGCCTCTCTAGATATGTAAGATCTTCCTCCATGCAAAATTGCTCTGCACTTAACACATGAGAGAGATCTACCACGTATTTCCTCAATTGAGATATATGAAAGACATTGTGAACTACTGAAAGTGAAGGCAATAAGACCAACGAAAAATATAGAAATCAAGGTATGAGTTTTAAAAACACTATATGTAGAAATAACAGACTCATCTAAACCATCCATCTCAAAATCTCAACATATCTCTTGATTTCTCATCATCTAACCCATTGATCATTAAAAATAAAATGGGAAAAGGGAATCTAAAGATCTTGTTGACCAAATCAACCATCTAAGGGGCCAAATCTAAGCCCTTTAAATCTATCCACATAAAGTTTTTGTTTTGGAATGTATGAAAATGCAACAACCTTTCTTTTTCCCCAATCAGCCACATAATCCAACTACCCCATGCTATCACATGCCATCATTTGTTGCCTTCATCGTTGCCCACCATTAGGAAGCATCGCCGCCAATACCTGCCACTAGCATGTGTCACTGTCTGGCTGAGATGGACAAGCTGACAACATGTGTCTGCCTAATCAGGTTGGTTGGATGAGTTCGGTTACCTGGCCTGACCATTTTCTGTTGAACCTAGGTATTTAGTTTTGATGATTAACAAAACTTGTTTGATGACTTGAATTAAGCTAATGATATATTGTTGAGATTTTAGAATTCAAAAGAAACTTTTAAATGATGCAAAAATGTTTAGGGGGACGTTTAGAGGCTTTAGAGAAAGTTTCAGAAGTTCAAAAGTGGCATCCAGAAATTTTAGGAGTATTCTAAATTCAAAGGAACGAAGAAGCTTTAGAGGAACATTTAGAAGGGAGTAGAAGCTTCAAAGGAATGTTAAAAAAAAAAAGATGTTTCAATGAAAAGAAGTTTCAAAAGAAGCATTCTAGACTTCAAAATAATTTCAGAAGATTTTCCAGATGATGAACACAACCTTCAGAAATTCTAGAAATGTAGTTGTTGGTGGTAGTTACAACCATTAGACTTTCAGAGGAAATTCAGAGGGGCGAAAACTTACTTTAGATGTTCTAAACTTTGTGCTACAACAGTAAACAACTTCAGAAGTTCTGAAGTTTAACTTCAGAGGGCAGATTATGTTGAGTATAGAAAAAATAATCTAAAATGATCTAAAACATGCCAAAAGAGGTTGCAACGGCTAGAATGGACTCGGAACTTATAAATAAAAGTTTCAATGAAGAATAAATAGACTCTTGAGTATGTTTAACAATGATCAATCACAACATACTCAAGTCTCCAAAGTGCATTTTCTCCAAAGGGGCTTTAATGAACAAAGAACTTCAAAGTTGCATCTTTTATATCTCAAACAAGAATAAAGCATTGTGAGGTTTAAGGTTTAATCATTTATATTTGAGTTTTAATTACGAGTACATTTAGGCCTAGTTAGAGGCAGTTTATCTATACACTTTTGTATATGAAAAGTTGTATTATGGTAAGCTTAGGAAACTAGAGTATATGAGTTGTTGTTGAACTCAAGAAAAACAAAATGTATATAAGTTTCTAGTTAACTCTGGAAATCAGATTGTATGAGTTATTTGTGAGCTAAAGAAAAACCAATAATATGTGAGTTTCTAGTTAGCTCGCAGAAAACTAGATTGTATGAGTTCTTGGTGATCTCTAAAAACCAAGGAAGGTATGATTCCATATGGTTTAATAGAATCTAAGGTTGAGGATACCTTGGAGAGTGGAGTAGGTGCCAAAGGGGCCACTATAATTCCTTGTGTTCTTATTATCTCTATGCTTGTGTGCTTCTACTGCCATCTATTTTTTGCATTTACTTATTCTATTGTTTTCCTCGTCTCACATGAATTCTAGTTTGGCCGTACACCTTGTGTTTGGGGCATAACATTTTCCTCTTCATCTTTACAACAACTTTATCTCTTGCTTTTTTGAAATCTAGTCGACCAACCACAAATCTGGTTAGGCAACAACAATCCAACGTAAATATAATCTTTGGCTCTAGTCTGGGTCTAATCTAATTATATAAAATCTGATTTTCTATGGCTAGTGCAAATCAACGATCTGCACATTGCTGAAGTATGGACAGCCAAAAAACCAACAGTGAACTGATTTTTGTTTCTAAAATTTGGAATTCAAAATTTTTTATTTGATTTCCATCAATGAATATGGGCAGCATAAAACTGATGAAATCTGATTTTTCTAGGTTGCAGATTCCATCTCTGCTTGCTGAAATTCGGCGTTGAGTTTATTCAATTCAGCCGCCGATCTGGCTAGCATGCGGAACTGATTCGTCTGATCAGTTAGTGTGCTATGGCTGATCATACCGCACACCCATATGGGATTAACGCTAGGCAGCACGCTGCTACGCATACAGACGACGATAATGGTTGGGTTTGGGGAAATTAACCCGAACATGAAATAAATCTGGATTGATTTGATAAATCTCGTAAATCTCCTATCTTAAAATTTCAATTTCAGGAATTTTTGTCTCTTTGTGCTAATTTTAGGGAAAGTGCCTACCCTAAAAATTTTGAGAAATTTTGTCTCTAATTACCTAAGTCCAAAGCACATGAATAAATCATCAAATTAAATGCAAAATAAAATATTATTTTTGATGCTCAATAATGTTAATAAGTCTAATAATTTCATGATGGCCCAAAAATTATAACTCGGTAATTTTAAATCAAGTCGGCTTAAAAATACACATTATGGCAGCTCGATGATATTTAAATTATACACTCATTTAATCAAATTGAATCATCTAATCCAGAAATTAATGGTATACCAATATAAATCTCTCATCTACCATATATTATATCCATGCAATTTCTACATCACCATTCAATTTCTGGTTTATCAAAAATCTTGTTTTCTCAATCTTTCGATTAATGGTAATTTCCTCACAATCTCAATTTTATTAATCATATTTATGGAAGCATCCCATTGCTCCAAAATTAAGACTAATAAGATAAAATAAAAATCTATCTTAAAAATTCTGCTTACCTAACTGACGGCCCATGAAAGGAAAATGCAGCAACTCCCGTTAAGCTTCAGGACATGCCCCCATAACAACAATTGAATCATCTTAGTCTCATAGTGTAAAAATCCATATAGGGGATATCCCTATTTGTAGTTCAGATTTTTAACAACCTGCGATAAAAAAACATGGGATACAGTGCAACCACTTTTGAATCCAGATGCTTTTCCCATTTGAGAATGAATTTAACTCGCTAGATAAATTTATCCTTAACCAAAATCTCATAACAACCTGAGTTGTTGCGATCCTATGTCTTATGTTAGTACCACGTTCCCAAAAAGTAAAAAGGTAAAAATAATATCTAATCTTTAGCTATAACCTAAATTAAACCTTACACCTCCCCACTCATTAACCATGACTTTAACCATCCAAGCTACATAAATTATTGAAATATTATTCTAAATAATTTTATTAAACCAACAAAAAGTCTAGTTGGGTTTTTAAGGCCCACAAAGTCCATTATCTTCATACCCATCAATCAGCTCAATTGTCCAAGCCTATAGTCAATGAGTCAACGGTGTGATTCACTTCATCAATCAAACTAACACGTGGGATGTTCAATAGGCCACATTAAACAGCCAAATGGTTCATGGTTAAAGTTTCAATGGTGCTACATCATCAGGTAGAAATAAACTTACTATTTAATGATCATGATGTAGTATTGTTACAAGAACAATCTATTGGTGTAAGCTACCCACTGCTCCAATAAGAACATCTACTAGCACAAGTAGCCCACCACTCTAGTCATAACAATCTACCATCGTAGGTCATTGCCTGCTGCTCTGATGAGAAGAACTTTTCGGTCGCTGCCTGCCACTCCAGTGAGAAAAACCTACCTTGCAGTCACCGGAAAGAACAGCCTACCTACGCAAGTCACTGTCCATCGCGCCCATGCGAATAACATAACTACATGGGTCATTACCCGCCGCTCCAATGAGAACAAGCCACCAACGCGATGTGTGTCCCGTCGATTTGGTGGTTGCATCGTCCAAAGTCTCTAAATAAAAGCTAAGCCAAAAAGACACAATTCAAAGAGCCTCAATACCATCAAAGAGAGAACCCTCTACCATTGAAGCAAGTTTGTTACCCCTAGACTCTAGGCTAGCCATTTGGGCCGCCTTGATAATGCTAATAGCTATTGCACTATCAAAATATTGCCAAAATGACTCTACATCCTGCTCTTTTATTTGTCTTTTATTAATTTATAGTAAGGACTAAACTTAGCTCTCTAAGTTATGTTCAGCATGGATTTGTGTTGATTCCAATATCCATAATCCTCCCACTTTAAAATCATCTACGATACTCTACCATGGAATTGTGCTTTACTTCTTGCACTACACCAAAAAGGTACCTAATGTAGCCACTTGAAAGTGGCTGCATTTGAGAGGGGTCAATTGCAGCCGCTTTTAAGTGGTTGCATTTGAGAGGGGTCAACTGCAGTCACTTTCAAGTGGCAGCGGGGGGGGGGGGGGGGGGGGGG
>JAYJMB010011328.1:0-34543 GCA_036873735.1 Pouteria campechiana
TAAATAGGAACGTCGATCTTTTGCCATCCAATGATCTTTCTTGAATCTGTAGATGAGCTATCTACTGATCTTCTGCTAGGTTCTCCTTGTTCCAATTTTTTGTCTTCAACCTCAGTTATTCTTAAAGACATGGATCTGGGAATATGGGGTTCATCGATGATTAATTCATTTCCTCTTTGTTTGATTTGAGAGGATTCTAACATTTTTTTATTCCCTTCCTGATCCTTAAATACCCAATTTCTAGGCCAACTTAGCCTTTTGGGATTCACAATTGTTGGAGTCATTCCTTTTATCAGATCCCCTGACTCGAATAATTCAGTGTGCATTTGTTCGTTTTTGACTCTTGGTCTATGAGTGTTATAAAATCGAACAAACGTTCTACTCCAAATTCTGATTACCCTTCTATTTCCTGGATAACCATGTTTTCCCCAATTGTTGGTATAGATTCTTAGGCTCAAAGTTTTTGCTATGTGAGCATCCTTGAGATCTACACTTAATCTGGGCCATACCTTGAACCAAACTGGTACTTTGCATAAATTTGCTCTTGCCCCTCCCAATATAGATTTTTCAAATTGGCCTGTAGTGATGGCATCAACTACAGCTGCCAAAATTGGGAGATCTAACTCTTCCCTTACTAGAGGAGAGATTCCAAGTTGCACCAAGCCATACTGAATAAAATGTTTCTTTCTTTTAATGGCTTCCTGTATTTGACTCATTTTAACTAATGAGATCAAAAACTGTCCATTATCAGTGGCTTGCAATTCAGCGGTTGTTTCTATTTCAAAAATGTGAACTGCTTCTTGGTAAGGAATCCAAGATTTGTTATAGACATTTGAAATATTGATAGAGGGCATTCTCCATTCATAGCAATCTCTTGAAGAGGATGCTAGTTCTGTATTTGATTCGTGTAATTCATGGACGCCTTCTGTCGTTTCATCTTGTAAAGCAACTAAATCGATGTCAGTTGATTCCTTACTGGTCATCATGAATAGTCCAATATCATGGAACTTTTGCCAAACTTGACTTTCATGATCTTCGTCATAATCAGACTCTGCACTCAATTCTGGAGATGAATCTTCTGAGTACTCTGATTTGACTTCAAATATTTCCTCATCATCTGAGTCAATCTCATCACCCCATATTGGTTCAAATTCTAATTTGTCTTGGGTGTATAACAAGGCTTTAATGGCAGGTTGCCTTGTTTTTCTTTCTGGGCATGTTGTCGGGTTATGACCTGGTTTTTCGCATAACCAGCAACATTTGCATTGAGACAGTGGCTTGCCTTTTGGACATTTTGGATCTCTGCCATATTTATTTTTAAAGGCTTGTCTCCTTTCTTCCAAGCTTCTAAGTGGTCGAACAAACCTACTTCTTGGTTTTGTCCTTCCCTTTCTTGGACTGATGGTGGCTCGATGATATCCTTTCCATCTTTTGCCCATTCTAGATGGTTTGGAACAAGTTCCTCCTTTACATGAGGCTTGTTTCTTCATCGACTCTCGTTTGATTGGTTCACAGCCATATCTTCCGGCTACCAATTCAAACTTATCACAGCAGTCTTCTGACATTATGGGTATTTTTCCTACATCCTTGGAAAACTTTCTTTCCATGCAGTACAATCGGATGCAATGTCTTACTGCCTCAGCTCTTGAACCTAACGTATCTGCTATGTCTGGATTAGATAGCATATGTTGTTCTAAAGCTCTTTGGGCTACTACTCCCCATTTTCCTGGGAGTTTGTCCCAAAACATGCCTAATGCGTATTTCTGATCTTCAAAGTTTAACTGGTAATATCTTTCTTTGAACTCACAGAAATATTCCTCGAATTGGCACATATCACAGATCTGTAGTTTTACCAAGGCTGCTCTCGCTTTCTGCCTTTGATATCCATCTACATCTGTGATGGTGGTTCCAGAAAATTCTCTTTTTAATATGTCAACAAATATAGGAATTACTTCTTCTGGATTTTGGGCATTTTCTTCGATCACTTGATCGATAGGGGATCTCCTACTCAACTCATCCCAAAATTGTTGAGCTATACCCTGTAAACTGGCTGCTAGGTACATTCGTGCCTTTACTACAGTCCAGTCTCTTCCTCCTAGGAAGGTTATTCGGGCCTGGTTTGCCCATGCTTCAATGGTTGTCTCTGTATCTCTTTGGCAATTTATGTTAAGATAGGCTCCTTGTAGAGATACTGGTTCCATCTTTCCATCCCTTGGTATGAATCTATAAGGTGTTTTCCAAGGATATTCCGGCTTATAGGCTTCTGCCGGTTTATGAGCAAGACTTCTCAAGCTTTGAAGATTATTCGGCCACTTCTCTGAAGATTCTATTCCCATTTCTGTGGCTAATCTTTTATAAGCTTATTCTAGGCTCGAGCCAGAACTTCCTCCTAAAAACCTTAATCTATCTTCTAAGGTTTTTGAGGACTCTGCCCTTCTCCTAGCTTTCTGCCTAAGGGTTTCTTCTACTTCGTCCAACCTTTTATTAAGTTCCTGTTGGACCAGAAGTATATCATCCCTAGTCCACTTCTCCTTTTCTAGAGTAGACTGAATATTTCTTTCAGCAGTCCTTACTCTGGAGAGTAACTCTTCTGGGTCGGGATAGTCTTCTTCCTGATATCCATATCTAGGAGTTCTGAAGACTTCTCTTTCTTCCCTTCTTGGTTGGGAAGATACTGACCTTTCGGAAGGTCCAGTGAGAACAGATCTTTCTAGCCAGTTTCTAATGCTTCCTACATTAGATGATCCTTGGCTTTGATCTTTCCCATTTCCTTTTTCTGGTTCAACCATGGTGTTGACCTAAGGAATTTTCACTGGGAGTTGCCTCAAGTTTTTCTAAAACCACACTCTGCTAGTCTATTTGAGTGTGATATTGTGCATTTGGTTTGATTGATGACCTTCCAAATATGGTGCTGATTGTTTGTGGGCAAATTACCTTGAATGATTGAAAATGAAAGGATTGCATTAAAAAGAAAGTGAGTTTCATTGTGAATAGATACAATTAGATATAATAGATATCGTAGTGGATTTTAATGAGGAATTTTTGTTATTAATCATATTTAATTTATGATGGTATAGTTCAGTATAGTTTGGTTTTGAACATATGAATCTTATTACATTTTATGACTTAATTATTGATTTGAATTTTGCCTAGTTACTGAGTTACTCAAACTCACTGTATTTTATTATAGTTTAGCTGACAGACTAGAAGACAAAACCTAATAAGAGGTTGGACCTTAGGAGAGGGATAAACCTTGATAACTAGAAACTTTTATTTTTTTGATAAATATTTTGGAATGTATTTTAAGTGTGATTCATTTAATATGTTAATGGTCTAAATCATGTAAATTTAACTGTGTGGAGTGTTCTTAGTTGCATGTTGTTATTTAATTAGATGCGAGAATGATTTTTATATAGTTTACCTTTACAGTGCGATTATAATTCTGGATATCTGTGGGTGTTTGTAAATATATATACAAGTGTAAGTGAGTAAGTTTAGGGGAGACTCTGATGAGAGTCCTCCTATTCCTGGCCGAGTAACGTCTCAGAAAGCGGGGTGTTACATAATTCTTTACACCCACATCATTATACTTCACTAATTAAGTTGCACCTACAACAGTCTTAAAAATGATCATAGAAAATGAAAAATAATTTATAAATTTTATTAAATGGTCCCATTACATTTTATCCCACTTTAGTAAAACTTAGTAAGGCTTTGTCGTGCTTTTTATAATTTTTTTTACCCACATTATTGTGCTTCACTAATTAAGTCGCACTTGCAGCTTAAATAGTCCTGTAAATGACCATAGAAAATAAAAAATAATAATTTAAAAATTTATTAAGTGGTCCCATTACATTTTATCCTACTTTAGTAAACTTTAGTAAGGTTTTGTCATGCTTTATTTAATTTTTTCTACCCACACTTTTGTGCTCCACCAATTAAGTTGTGCCTATAACGTAAATAGACTTAAAAATGACCATAGAAAATAAAAAATAGTTTAGAAATAATGATTGTAGGGTCTCATTATGTTTTAGCTCACTTTAGTAAACTTTAGGAAGGTTCTGCCATGCTTTATATAATTTTTCAACCCATATTTTTGTGTTCCATAATTAAGTTGCACTATAGTGTAAATAACACTAAAAATGACCATAAAAAATTAAAAAATAATTTAAAAATTTTATTAAGAAAACTTTGACAAGTTTGAAATACAAATTTTATCAAACTTGTCAAAGTCTTCGAATTCATACTTTTCTATGCAATTGATAACACTTCACATATACTTATTTCCTTCCCAATTACATCCATTCCTTTCAAACTAACTTCGTTCTCTTCTTCCCAACTTCACACTACATATGTTGCTTAATTGGCACTTCTCTAAAGTATGATATACAAATTTTATTCCAAAAAAATGAATCCATAACACAATGGAATAATATCTATAATAAAAGATTTCAAATTCAATAAAAATTCTTAAGCAAATAACCTACTTACCTTATATGTAATCTTCACCCTTTTCTTGAGATGTAATTTTGTATTTCCAGTATTTGCTGCACCAGTCAAACGTCCTACATTAAAACATAGCTCTCATGATTATTTTTTTGCATTCTTTGTTTGTAAAAGTATACCATTCAAATTCCACTCTAAGTTTCTAACATAACCCTGGTTAGGATTTTGCTAATTACTTTTTTATAACTCTATTAAGATGTAATTATGCAATCATTATCCAACGTTAATCATGCTATACTACTCTTAGCACCATTTCATCAAACATCTATAGTATAGTTTCTGAAATTTCATATAATCATTATTTTCAAGTTGGGATTTCTATTCCAAATTACATATGTATGCATTTGAACTGAATCCCTATTATAATCCATGTTCAAAACATTTATCTCACTACTGAATTCCTGTTTTCTCCAAAACCCTAACTTCAAAATTCTGAAAACTTACGTTAAAATGCAGAATTCAGAAGTTCTAGTCACTACAAACTATTAAGAAATGTTGGAAATAACTTACCACTTACTTTAATCCAATTGAATCTCACTGAATCTAGTTGCAAGATGAAAACCCAATTTGTCCTTCAACATTCACGATCTCAGACCATTGAATTTGATGTTTAATTGGTTCTAAAGGATTGCTAAGATGTTTATCAATGATTTTCCCAACTCAATCTATCAATTTTAGTAGGAAGCAAAATTTTTTGGAACGTAGGAATGAAGGAGGGAGGCTACGAACAGCTGGGCTAAAAAATGGGGCTGGTGGAGCATTTAAGCTCCCAACCCTTATGATGGTCCGGTGGTGCAATTCATTAAGAACACATGCAGCTCACACATCATTTGTTCTAATTGTTTCTAACACTGAAATTTTTGCTTGTATTTCATAATACTCAATTTGTTTCATCATACTCATCAAAAATTTTCATTTATTTTACAAATCATGCATATGCAGTTTATTTACACACTATAAACCAGTTCTTTCCATTACAGAAATTTCAGAGTCTCACAAATTATATGAGTGGATCCAATAGGTCTGCTTCTACGCTTCACCTTATCCTAAAAGTGTCATGAATAGAAATGATTCCTTACTAACGGTCTAGATTTGAGCAGATTTGAAGGGTTATTTTGGGCATTTTTATGAGAGTAAACTCTAACTCTTTCCTTTATTTCGAGAATACTTCATCCATTTTTAGTGCATGGCACATCTTCTCACACAACCTTCCCTTCTCTTCTCTTCTTCATCATCAAAAAAGGGAGAAATGTTGAGTCTAACCCCTTACCTGGCATGATTTTGATGACGAATATAATGTATTAGTTGTCTAACCCCTTACTTGACTCTATTTGGATGATGAATATAATATAATATATTGGCTAAGTTTTGATCATGAGCAAACACAGGTGAGAAATTATAGTACTAACATATCAATTTCAAAGTGTTGAAGAGTTAAAATAATAAAGCCAAGAAAACACACTAGGAAAACATATTTGAAGTAATATGAAATGTAATATAGTGAGGAATTAGTAAAAATAAATCACAAATTAAGTATCAGAGGAAGAAAATAATGTAAATGCAGAAGAACGAGAAGCTCTAAAATTTTAGAAGTAAGTTTAGAAGTTCCAAAGAAGAGTTCGAAATCAAAATCATGCAATTCAAAAGCCATTTCGGAGGATTTAATGAAGTCTAGAATTTTCAGAATATAAATTAGAAGCTTCAAATTGATTTAGAAGTCAAGTCTAGTAATTCAAAAGTTACTTCTGAGGATTTAGAAAAGTCTAAAATTTAATTTGAAGAATTTAGAGGACAATTAAAAAGTTGCAAGCAGCCTGAAATGAAGTCTGAAATGTTTTAAAGGAAGCTTCAGAGGCAACTTCAAAAGTTTTAAGTAGGTCCTAAAATGCAGCAAAACTCTAAAATTTTTCAAAGGCACATTCAAAGGAAAGATTCTAAGCTTCAAAGTTCTGTAAGCTACTTTGAATTCAAATTCATAATGAAGTCAAGCTTTAGAAGATCCTTCAAAAGTCTAGAAGACTAGCCATTATTGGTAGTTGGGTTTGTCAATTCTTTAAAACAAGTGTCAAAGGACCTTTAGAGTTCTGAAATGGTCACTAGGAGAAACCTCTACATTTAGAAAGCCTTTAGAGAAAAGATTTTGTGATGCCAGAAATCTGAGATTATATGCGCTATGGTTACTAACACACACACACGACCTTCAAAGTTCTAAAACCAAATTTCAAAGTTCTAGAGAGCTTGTTGGAGACTTTTTTGATTAAGTTTCAAGCAATCTAAATAGTCAAAAAATTTTCAAAAATGCAAGCAACAGCTAAACCATCTTCCAAGGGTATAAATAGAAGATCAAATCACTAGAAGAAGTTAGTTAAGCAAATTTAAGAGAGCATTTACAAGCATTCAAAGTTTTCTTTCTAGTTTCAACTCCTTCTAGGCTAAACTCTAAAGTAGAATTTAAAGCTACATCTTCATTGAACCTCTTGGAGTTTGAACTAATTATTTTTATTATTATATCATGTATTCATCTATCCTTTCATTATGTACACATCTACTTGAATAAGAGGCATTTCATTTATACAAGTTACTTTCTATTTATTGCTTCTGCAAGCAAGGGGCTTGTAGAATCACTATTTGATTTTAGTAAGTAGGAAAGACTTGTTGTTATCATAAAAATTTATTGTTTAAAAGGTATTAATGGAACCTAAGACAGTAAACTCTCTAAAATAATAGAGCAAGAACCTAACTTTGGTCGAATCACTATAAAAATACCTATCTATTATATTGTGTATCATTTCCATCTCCTTTTTAGGATAAACTATTTTAATTTGGTCAAAGATTTTTAAATCTCAATTCACCCCTCCCCCTTCCCCCTTAAGCTACGATTACATAGGACCAACATTTGAATCTAGTTCAAGATGTAGAACCTCTTCAGAAGATAGCCCTAGCTCCAAAAGACTTAGAGAAGTTTGAAACCAAGTTTAAATTTTTTTAGAGGCTACTTCAAAGGTTTCAAGCAATGTCTTAAATCAAGAGAGGCAAAAATCTATTTCAGAAGTACTTTCAAAGGAAGGAATCCTAGTTTCAGAGGTCTAAAATGTAGTCTGAAAATAGTTTCATATTTAAGATAAATTTTAAATGATCTTGATGAGCTCATAATTTATCATATTTTAGATACCTAAATTCATATTTTGGTCCTTAATTGACATGATTTTATTAATTTATATCCATATTTGATTAAATATTATACTTAATGAATTTAGTTTGTTAGTTAGGTCAATTTGATTGAATTTAGTCAATTTGGCCAAAAACGAGCTATTTTAGAGCAAAAAGCTTATCTGATAGCTTAATTCTACCTGGATATATTGAGAATTATGATATCATCAAGATGGAGCATCCATTCATCATGTGAAATATGCATATGTGTGAAGGATGCAAGTCATTGGTTAAGTGCAATAAGTATACTACAATCAATGGCAAAGATCTACTCAATTATTATTTCACACGTCAAATTACACTCTAATCACTTCAACTGCTTCAAGATCAGTAGTGGGCCATTATGGATGTCCAAGGTGTGGTTCATATGTGATAAAATTATGCAAAAATAAATGAAACACACTTGGGAAAGTGGTGGATGCAAGCATGGAGAAAAGGAGAGAGAATGGAGAAAGTTACGTTAATTTTCATGTAAGATTTGCTATTTTTAGACCAATAATCATCATGGGAACATATACCATTATGGGAGCATCAATACTAACTATTAATCAAGAATTAAATATGACGATAAAGTGGACTTGAGCATCTTAAGGCAGAGAATAATGCCTAAGAAAGACCTTGACATCCACTTTAATGAAAATGAAACCAAAGAACCAAAGGAAAAAGGTTCAGAATTCTAGAAAAAAACCAAGACCTAAATAGAACCTGATTTGAGTCCTAAGGTTGTCGCAAATGTTTTAAATACAATCCATACTCCAATTAAGAGATTCGTGGCACTCGAGAAGCAGTGGGTACCGAAGTATTCTACCACTAACTCACCTATACCTATTCTTAAATTGGTACCAAAAGTTAAAACTTAACTCTATCTATACTGGTGTACTTGAGAGCCATAAGAAGTAGCATAGGTACATTGATAGTGGTTGATTAAGGCACATGATAGGGGCAAGGGAGCTATTCATGGAGCTTAAAGCTAAAAATAACAGAACAGTGACCTTTGGGGACAATAGAAAAGGTAGAGTGGTTGAGATTTGTAGGGTTACCTAACCATAGTCTACTACTATTTTGAATATCTTCTTAGATCTAGATTTTAGAAAAGATGTGACATAAATCTCTTCCCATACTTCCATAGCGGATCAAGCTTCCCCTACTAAAATATTACAATGATGATCAATGCAAAGCCCAGGAGAATTCTCTCTTGAAAGTTGATTTTGAAGGTGTTTAGGTGAGAAATGGAATAAATATTTGCTATTATTTATGAAGAATATACTTCTAAATCATTATGTTTGTTGTCAAAAAATGCAATGGTTGTCTGCACATTTGCAGGTGGAAGTAGGCCTATGTGAAAATAATATCGAAGCTTTCTCCTTGCTTAATGGCTAGAACGAGGCTTTACTAAATGCACCATCTTCCAGCAATCTAAAAAATGATCTTAAGAATGATGTTTTTAAGGATATTGAAATGAATGCTAATATGCAAGCTGATGATGCATCCCTTAGCCAAGAATCGGAACCCAAAGAAAGACCTCATTCTAAAATGGTCCTGCTAAAGAATGCAATACCTAAAGCTTTTAAGATTCCAAAAGGCATGTGAGAATATAATGAAGCTGAGTGATTGGTTCGCTAGAAGGAAATTATTAACCTTCACTCAAATCTTAAAGTAGTTTTCAATACTTCTTGCACTTTGAAAACCTATTTTTAATTTTTAGTTAACATTTGCAGAGTAAGATTAGTGTCTTGACACTATCTAAATGGAAGATGATAAGCTCATAATATATCATATTTTTTATATCCAAATTCACATATTTAAGATATTTTTTTAATATTTTTTAGTGGATATTTTACTTAACAGATTTTGTTTTGTTGTAGACATAAAATCTGTAAAATAAAACTGAAGATTATAAAAGATGTTGCTTTAAAGCAAATTCTGGGAGTGATGGAAGCATATTTGAAAAATGTGTTCAACATGAAAATTTTAGCCTTTATTCTTAACTTTCTAATGCATTAAGAATCATATGATTTTTAATTTATATAAGAAATTTATGGCTAAAATAGTGTAATTTCTTGTAGAGCTTTACATTTGTCTGCTACTTCATCTGATAGAAGGTGTCACTCTAAAGTCTCAAAACTCATATAATATGGATGATTTAGACAAAGTGATCAACATAAAAGTTGTAATCCCTAAAATTATCTGTCCAATACAAAAATAATGGAGCAATTCTAAGTTCATACAAGGAAGTTATGATCAAAATAGTGATATTCTTTTTAGAAAACTCTAAAATATCAGTTTTGAAGGCAAAAAAAAAACTGTACTTTAAGCTCATACAACTCAAGATAAAATCAGAATCAGGAAATATTATTAATAGAAAAGTTATAGATATTGAAATTATCTATCCAATCTAATAAAAATTGCTCAATTTGGAGTTTATATGAGAAAATTATGATAATTTTACTAAAACTGCTCTGGAACATCAAAACTCTGAAGCAAACTTGGTGACTCCGAAGTTTACTTCAGTGACGTCGAAGTAACATTTTCTAACTTTGAAGAAAACATTTTCTAACTCCAAAGTTCACATCACTGACTTTGAAAGCTTTCAAAGCAAACTTGTACCTCCAAAATTGGCTTCAATGACTCCAAAGTTTACTTTGTTGCCTTCGAAGTTAATATTCAGTGACTCCAAAGTAAGATTTAATAACTCCGAAGTTCACTTACATAACTCCAAAATAGGAATTCAAATTTATAGCTTAATCTTCATGCCTCCAAAGCAGTCTAACATGAAATAAAGTTTCAAATCAAAGCTTAAAATTAGAAGTGCACAAGTTTAGTTGTTCTTCTATGCGTCAGATGTTGTTGTCCAAATAATGATTAACACTCATATGAGTTATTTTTGGAAGCAAGGTTCTTTGCATACATTGTTGAATTTTTAAAAGTTTTTGGAATGCATAAACTATTACAATATTCAGAAGGGATCTTTTGGAAATCAATTGCACAACATCTATTATTAGAAATCATATAGAAACAACCTTTATGGATGGAAAAGTCAAAGTTATTTTTAGAAGAGGATTTCTGTGTATAAAGGAGTTGTAATTCATAGAGGAGTGTTACTATAATAATGTTGTCTAGGTTATTTAAGAAGACATCTAGGGATGGAGCAAAGGAGGAAATAGAGTGGAGCATACACAGAGAGTTGGAAGAGGAGAAGAGCTTAGAGCAAGAAGATCATTGGAGAAAGTTATAAAAGTCGCTGCAACCTAAATATTCTATTTTCTTTCTAGTTCATCTTTTATTTTTAAATCAACATTCAACTTTGGATTATGATGATATTTATCAATTACTTATCATGTATGCTTCAACAATCTATGCAATTCAGTGGACCTCAGAGCGATGATCTAAACAGCCACTTCGATGCTATTCTTAAAATTTGTGATACAATTAAATATAATGGAGTTTCTGATGATGCAATCATGTTGAGTTTCTGATGAGGCAATCATGTTGAGATTATTTCTATTTTCTCTTAAGGACAAAGCTAAAAGTTGGCTTTCTTCTCTTCTTGCAAGCTTAATTACAACTTGGGATGCAATGACACAGAAATTCTTAGAAAAGTTTTTCCCTCTTTCAAAATCTGCTAAGATGCATAATGATATCACGACTTTCATGCAGATGGACAATGAATCACTATATGAGTTATGGGAAAGATTCAAAGACTTGCTGAGGAGATGTCCACATCATGGACTACTTATATGGATGCAAGTACAGACTTTTTACAATAGGACCAGTCCAAATTTTTGTTCTATAATTGATGCAAGTGCAAGAGGATCCTTGAGTAATAAAACACCAGAATAAGCTTATGAACTATTGGAGGAGATAACATCTAACAACTATCAATGGCCTACTCAGAGGCTAGCAATGAGAAGACCAATCGAAGTGCATAAAGTGGACGGTCTCACTGCACTCATTGCACAGTTTGAAGCATTGAATAGGAAGATAGACAATATGAATGCTTCAGTAATAAAAATTCAGAAAGTGACTTGTGATTTCTATGGTGGAGGATATGCTAGCATGGATCGTCAGGTAGGTAAAATTTTTGCGTAATCTAGTGAGAATGCTAACTTTATTAGTAATTACAACAAGATGTAGAACAATCCCTATAGTAATACTTACAATCTAGGGTAGCAAAATCATCCAAATTTCTCATGGACCAATCAGAATACAGTAAGGCCACAACCAGGATTCAATTAAGTAGAAGAGAGAAAATCCAATCTAGAAGACATGATCAACAAACTTGCAAGCAGCACTCAAGACTTCATAAACAACACTCAAGAATTAATGCATAACATAAACATGAGGTTTCAAAATCAAGAGGCCTCAATAAACAATTTAGAGATGCAAGTAGGACAACTAGCAAACATGTGGGAGAAGAATCCAATTGAGATGGTAAAGGCTTTAACTCTAAGAAGTGGTAGGCAAGTGGGAGAAGAAGAAGTAGAACAACTAGTTCCCAAGGAAAGACAAGAAGAAACTGTTTAGTAAACAAAAGAGACAAGAAAGAGCAAACCGTTTTTAGACAATCCCAAGCCTTATGTGCCGACAATCCCTTATCCCCAAAGACTTCAACAACATAAGATGGATAAATAGTTTTCTAAATTTTTGGATGTATTTAAAAAATTGCCTATTAACATTCCTTTTGCAGATGCTTTAGTACAAATTCCTAGCTATGCAAAATTTTTAAAAGAAATCTTTACAAATAGAAGGAAGTTGGAGGATTATGAAACTGTGAAGTTGAATAAGGAATGTTTAGTCATCCTAATAAACAAATTGCTATAAAAGATGAAAGATCTAGGGAGTTTTACTATTCCTTGCACTATTAATGATTCTTATTTTGAAAAGGTATTGTGTGATTTGGGTGCAAGTATTAACTTAATGCCCTTTTTTGTTTTCAGAAAATTAGGATTGGGAGAGGTCAAAACAACCACGATATCACTTCAACTAGCTAATTACACAATTAGACATCTAAGAGGTATTGTGGAAGATGTTCTGGTAAAAGTTGATAAGTTCATCTTTCCTGCAAATTTGATGGTTCTTGACATGGAGAAAGACTAACAGATTCTACTTATCTTTGGGATGCCATTTTTAGCCACTGGACGGACTCTAATTGATGTACAAAAGGGCAAGCTCATAATGGGTTTTCAGGATAAGAAAGTTAAATTTAATATTTTTAAAGCTATGAAAACGCCTAATATTTCTTATGATTGTTTTAGGGTTGATGAAGTGGAACAACTTGTGGAGGAGAATGCAATAATTTATTAACCCACGAACACACTTGAAGTAGGAGATAAGCTTCATGAGCAACCTGTCAAATTTGAGGAACTGAACCAATATATAACTGGATACCCTAAGCCCTCCAAAGATAACAAATTGCCGGAGGTCATATCATCCGTGCTTGATGAAGTTTAAGAGAACCAGCTAGTGGAATTACCACATGAGCGGGAATATGCCTTCAGTTGAACATTAACTAACATTAAGGGGACCAACCCTATTCTTTGTATGTACAAATTCAGAATCAAAAGCAACAAAGTTGGGGGGAAATTTAAATTGAAGGCATGAAGAAGTAATAAGTTGAAAACTATAAATCAGAATTACTTCCTCATCCCTTTACTTTTAGGATTTTTAGTCTAGCTTATTTTTCTCTATTTGCACAGATTTTTTAGTTATGGTTTAATGTTTCTGTTGCAGAAGTAAAATCCTAATTTTAGATTGAGCATAGAAGTTTCATGAGATTGCAGATTATGTGTCAAGTATCAAAATTGTCAAAAATTTGCAAAGGATACCAATAAATTTCAGAAAAAGAGGATTAGAATGTACTTCATTCAGGGAAGCCCTAAAACCTAAACTTCTTTCATTATTTCACATTGAAGATAATGTTTGATCAAGTTGGGGGTTATTTGGGGAGTTACATTTAGATTTACAACCAAAATTTTCAGATTTGTATTTAGTTTTGGAATTTTTTTTTCAAATTTGGGTATAAATTTTCCCTATGAATGTTTCTTTTAATAACTTAGCTAAAGAAATCCAAGAGCAACTGTGTTACAATACTGAAATTCAATAGAATGGATTCTCTTTTAATATCAAGTGACATATGCTGAGTTTTTTATTATTATTGCACATTATTGAGAAAGAAGTATAGGTGTTATCTTGTGATTTACTAATTCTCATGATAAATCCTTCTTTTCATGACTGATGAAAATTTTAATTAGCACATTATGTTATGATCATGCAAAGTATATGTGGATTAGTAATGATGTTGTGAATTCAATAACATATTCTGGTTGACACAAGCATGTTAGAAAACATGGCATATGTTCACCTAGTATATTCACTGTCACTAATGTTCCCATTGAGCTTTGATAAAAGAATGGCATATGCAAAGTATGTGAAAGACCACCATTTAATTTTTCTTTTTTTAGCCTTATCATTCAAACCTTTTCAACCTGAAAAACCATGATTGACCTGTTAAAAGATATATTCTAAACACATGGTTTCAAAGAGGTACACGAGTACACAAGAAGATAAGTTTGGGGGAAGTTAAGGAGAAGAATGCTAAAAGAAGAGGAAAAAGGATAAAAGGAAAGAAATCAATAAGAATTTATCCGTTAATTGAGGGGATCATATCTCCATGAACTCAACAGAAAATAAGTTTGGATATGTGATAGTAATACAACAAATAGTTAGGGGAATCACATCCCAATGAAAGTAAAAGAATATAAGTCTAGGGTGTGGTAGTAATACAGCTCATAAAATAGATAAAACCCCAAATAAAAAGTTAAGAGAGTGAATATACATGTAAAATGCAGATATAATCTCTTACTTTGTGTATCCTCATACCCTTTTCTTGTTAGATAAACCCAACGCCCCATTACAAGCTTAACAAAGACCTATTTATCCAAGTGAACAGAGTTTTCTACATTAGTAGAGAGGGATAATGAAAAACAAGCTTATAGGGTGTCTTGTGAAGATCATGAAAATCACTGGACTGTTTAATCTCATTAAAACTAAATCATGCTAAGGGCAAAATTTTATGTTTACATTAAATATAAAATTTTTTATGAATTTAGAAAGTGGCTTATTTCTACATGTAGGAATCTTATTTTTCATTTTTGACCCAAGTTACATGTCTTAATAGCAAGCTTTTAATGCCATCTAATGGCTCCAACACCATTTTCAGGTAAACATGAAAGCTGACCTATTGGATCTGGACTCATTGGTCAGGTTAGTCAATGAGCAGCATGCCATGACCTTTACTACAAATGTTGGCAGCTTTTTTGGTTTAAATTATTTTTAAAACTTTTGACTTGCTGAAGATAAATGTTATCACGAAATAAGAATTATTTGAGAGAGTTTATCAAAGTGGCCTGTCTGCCTGTTTTTATGCATAAATTGCTAGCATCTCATGTGGTGCTTTCACCTTATAAAACTTTTACTTTCAAAATTGTTCTTTTTAACATTTTATAACTCAAAAAACCTTTCCACTCTTTTTATCATAAATTTTGCAAATTGCCCTTTTTATAAAAAAGTTTGTGTCACAAATTTAGTCGTCGGATTTAGTTTTTGAGAATCTCATTTCCCAAAAGGAGGTAAAATTAACAGATGCAGTAAAAAAATTACTATTACTAATAATATTGAGAATAACAAGGTGAAAAATAATTTTAGGATAAAATTTGTCCTAAATTTATTTAAGATGGAACATTTATTATAAATAAATGGACTTGCTTATTTTTAACTTACATTTTGTTGAATTTAAATTTCATTCATTTTACACAGTTGAAAATAATCTAATTAGTTTTTAAAATTTATCATTTTTAAATTTTTAAATTTTCTTGTCAAATTAACATTTGCTACAAATGTTTATTTTAATTATTCCTAATATTTCAGTTGTATTATCTTGGACAATACTATATATATATATTTATTTATTTAATGTCGGATCCATGAGGGTGATTTGATAATTTTTTTTATTATTATTATCAGCATTTCAACTTAAACTACATCATATGCATGCTAGCAATTTAAGCCCCATTTTTTCCATAATATCAGGTAGTTATTGTTACTTTATCAACAATGGGAGCACAATGTCAAGCATTTATACTAACTAACTACACATGAAAGTGCGCGGTTACATCTGAAAGTGAAGGTTTGGATTAATATCATAGGTGATAGTATTGGTTCAATCATGATAGCAAATATATGGAATCTACAATTATTTTCAATAAAAAAACAAGAATAAAAATTTGACCCAATTTTGTGAACTAGATATAAGAAAAATCGAACACAAATTATATAATTTAAAGTCTTCAAATAATGAGAAAAAAATACTATAATCTTGACCTAGATATCTCTAAACTCTAAATTTAATTACATGATAACAAGAACAAATAGTTAATCTAAAGTTCTCTGTACTAAATAACGTGGGAACAAGAATAAAAATTTGACCCAATTTTGTGAACTAGATAAAAGAAAAATTAAATAAAAATTATATAATTTGAAGTCTTTAATTCAAATAATGAGAAAAAAAATACTATAAACTTGACCTAGATATCTCTAAACTCTAAATTGAATTACATGATAACAAGAACAAATAGTTAATCTAAAGTTCTGTATACTAAATAACATGGGAAGCTAATAACAGATGTATTTCAGGGTCCTCTCAATTGAATACTAGCAATTGAATACTAGCAGAAAATGGTAATAAAAAGTAAAAACTTAAGGCTTTAAAACATCCAGGAAAATGAGAGTAAGAACTCCATCTCAAATTTCCTATTTTGAATTATTGAGAAATTAACCTGTAAATATATAAGATACAGTTTTCTAAATCAAGTAATAAAAAAATAAGACTAAAAACTTAATGCACGACTCTCACAAATGCAATAAAGATAAAATTATAGTGAATGAGGAAAAGAGAAGAATAAAAAGTAAATAATTAAAGTCTCAAATTGCGTGAACATTTATTTCTATGCTTTTAACTATATTCTACATGCATTAGCGTATATCACAGCACAGTTAATAATTTTCGAAGGAACACACAATTAATATAATTTTTTATAACATATTACCTATGCATAACAATCACAAGTATAAAATATTTTAAGGTAGATGAATTTTTAGCAGCGGTCGTTATTTATAATTTTTCATATTTATCTATAAATTTTTTAATTTTAAAAGATTAATTATATCGGGAGTTCGAAAACATTTACAGGTTTGCAGACTTTAAAAGAGTGAGGGCGCCTCCCATGCACGGAGGGAACTAGCCAATACCCAAGCGACCTGCGAGTCGGGTGACGTAATGGAATACGCGCGTGTAGGATAAGCAAAAACCACGCGGATGGAATGGAATCGAGCAGGCAAGTGCAAAAGTTGAAAGAGGGAGGGGGGCGCAGGGAGGCGAGATCTGTCCAGCATCTGTCCATCTGCTGCCGCGACTGCTGTCGTGGTGCCGCTTGTGCCAAAGATGCGAATTCTCCCATCTTCATTGACAACAGCACTCCTCCTCTCATCTTTTCTTTGGACGATAAACTGCCAATCTCAAAGGTGAGACAGTCAAATACATGTATTTCAGAACACGCGCGAAAGAATCGAAATCAAATCAATGGATTGGGTTTTCATCTCAGGTTTAGCAGCGACACTAACAGGAAAGAAGAAGAAACAGCGCGTCGTTCGCTTTTTAGTTTCCGGGAAACGAGAGGGAATGCCTCCTTCGAATGCTCTCCGTCGGGACCTTGTGTCGCTTGCCAGTATTCTGAGAAGGTTCGATGCATTTCCATCTATTTCTCCTTCTTATTTTTCATTTCATTTTTTTGGTCTGTGTCTATGTTGCCATTGGGGTTTGTGGTGTAACTCAGGTTGGAATAAGCGGCATGTTTGTGGGGATGATAAAATTGCCAATTGGGTTTGGGTATCGACCTTAAAATGGTGGCTTTGATTACTGCTAGGCGAACTGGCGGATTGCTTTGTGTTAATTAGCACCAGAGGTTGCCCCATCAAGACAATTGCTTCTTAATTCGGAAGGGGAATTGATGCTATTTTTACCTCTATTTGGCCTTAAAAAAGTTTAATTTGCTCTTAATCCAAAATTAAGAGCTAGAAAAAATTTCACAACAGGTTTAGTGTTTGTGTGCCTCTTGGTGAATTGGATATGAGACTGCTGCAAGTGGCGATATGTTGTGCATCGCCACCATAGACATTTCTTTGGATCATTGATTTCCTTTGGCAAAGATATATGACTGTTACAAATGTCTTGTCTCTCCACCTGAATGACGCTGAGAACATGGATATAATGTTCATTTTCCTGTCTTTTTTGGTGTTTTTGGAGTGAATTAATTTTCCACCACGCTGCTCTCTGTTTGCCTTCTTAGCTAGCTGATTTTGCTGTGGCTATTGCTGCTGCTGTCCACTGGTCGAAGGGGATTGAAAATCGCTAGAGAAATGACCAGTTCCGCCACATTCATAACACACAGTGCCAATTGTATACTCTCTAGTCTGATGCCACATTATACCACATTTGAAGCATGTCACTTGCTGGTGATTACATTGCTTAAAGTGAAACCTTTTGTATTTATCATACTTCTTACAAGGTTTACTCGCCTTTCTGAACTTGGATCCCTTACATCTAGATCCTTGTTCAAAATATTGTACCTCTCGTATCTTAGAAGACGGTTCTTCTCTTTATGGGGAATCCTTGCGCTTCCCAAGGATAAATAGTGTTTTCTCCAGCTCTTTCTTTGCAAGCATAACATGGTTCACAGTCTGACTATAGGTTTGACATTTGAAAAGCTTAACTTTGGCCTTGATGCTTGCAGTTAAACCATTCTTAAACTTTTGCTGCTTAGGTTCCCTGTTCTCACCAATGTCTAGGGTAAACTGCAATAGTGTGAAGAATTTTAATCGTAAATTGGGCCACTGACATTGATCAGGCTTTCTCAACTTGAATAGTTAAAAGGAAAAAACTTTTTGTAAAAGGCTTCCTTGAACTTGCGCTAAGTAACCTCAATATCTTGATTCTCAAATATTCGTTTCCATTGACTCCTGTCACCTGTAAGCATCATCTATTAGTTGGTAGGTTGCAAAACAAACTCTCTGTGGTTCTAAGTGGTTCAAGTAATCAAATGTTTTGCTTATAGCATTGAGTCAGTTTTTAGCCACCATGCTATCTCCCCCAACAAAAGTTGGAGGGCTCAAGAGGTGAAAAGCTGTCGAGTCCTTTCAATCACTTTCCTTCTTGAAAGCTCACTTGTACCGCTTCCCCTTTGCCATTGACCGAG
Source organism: Pouteria campechiana (assembly GCA_036873735.1). Taxonomy (NCBI): domain Eukaryota; kingdom Viridiplantae; phylum Streptophyta; class Magnoliopsida; order Ericales; family Sapotaceae; genus Pouteria; species Pouteria campechiana. Next base: position 19,026 of record JAYJMB010011328.1, read on the forward strand.
ACTTTATGGTCTGGTTTAATTACCTTTTTGCAGTTTTTTCCTAACCATTTGCCGAAGCTTACTCTGACTGTTCTCCGTGATTATGTTATGTTCCAGTTCCCTCACCAGTAGCCTTATTCCTCTACTCTGATGGTCCGACCTTTTGTCTTTGGTATGACTGATGATCACTTATATTTCGATGTGCTCCCTTTCCCTGTCCCTCAACTTAGACATCAGGTGTCAGTATAGTCTGCTGAGTCGGTGGAGCTAGGTGCATAGCTGTGACAGTTTGTGATTGACTTGCTCCTAGTCTTATATGAAGTTACTGGAACTGACTCATCATTTCTTGTATGAGCATTGCCAAAGCTTATTCCTGAGTATTTACCCTTTCAATCAAGGTTGGCCTTCTGTCTGCACCTCTGTTTCCTTTAGGATGACCTCGACCTCTGCTCCCTCTTGGAAGATGACTCCGACTAGTCTTTGCTCTAGATTGCATCGATTGGTCTGACATAAAACCTCTCTTCTGAGCATTCTCTACAGGTTCATACCATAAGAAGAACAGATTTACAATAAAAATCTCAACATGCATGGCGGACAAGATTTATTAATCATCTAATACTTCCACACTCAAAATCTTTATTATTTATAGAAAATCCTCAAATGCATTCATTTATCTAAGGCATCTATTCCTATCCCAATTTCTTCTATTGAGCTTGGGTTCTCTCATGCACTATGGTCATCTTTAATCTGTGTGCGATTTGCTTTGATTTCAATGGTCATGACCTTGATGCAACAATATCATAATTAAATGTCATTTTCAAATCCAGGGGTGATTATCCCAAGATCTATTGCACTAGAGAAGAAACATAACTATGAAAGCAACCACAATAACTCACAAATAAAGGAAAATTTTAAAAATAAAATATAATCGTACAATAATGTTAAGAACAATCACTCGCTAAAATAAAACATAAATACAACAAATGTTCTTGGAATTACTCTACAACAACACTTTGTTACATCTATCCCCATGCCACGATTAATGCCCTCTACAAGTAGCATTCTTGGACAAAATACATAATAATGGAGTGAGTTATAAAACTTAGTAAGTAAAATAAATGTATCTAGCACATGTGATAAAAGATCATTTACACGACATTTCATATCATAATATGTTTGGTTTGGCAGGCTACAACATTAGTCTAAGGAGATACATCCCATCTCTTCCATACTATTCAATCAAGCCTTACCATCTGACAATCATCTCATCAGGTCAACACTTATATTATATCCTGACTAGTTTGACGGGCTACAACATCGTTCTAGAGAAATACTTCATATCCCTTACATGTTGCTTATCAAATATCATGATTTGGCCATTATTACAATATATCAATACCTTAGATCATATCATGACTGGTTTGATGGACTACAACATCAATCTAGGGAGATACCTCACATCCTTTGCATGTTGCTCATCAAACCTCATGATCTGACCATCATTTCTTCATATCGACACCTTAGATCATACCCCGTTTGGTTTAGTGGACCATAGTATAAAATCTAGAGAGTTTAATTACATTCCTTCACTGTTGTTTACTCAAACCTCATGATCTAGCCACTATTTGGACAATTCGACTCTTTCAATAAGTCCAGAACGTCCAAAAACCCCCAAAACAACCATTTGATCGTCCAAATCGGAGATCATGGGGTTTAGAAATTGCAAAATGATCTCTACCTTCAATTTCTGCTAGTCGGATTGGTGACTAGCTGCCATCGCTGTTAGAATCTGCCTGGGTTGATGGCGCTGGGCCAAATACTTTGCCATTGCCCGCCATTGCTGGACCTCGTTCACTAGGCTTGGCCTGCTGGACTTCCCCTTGTTGGCCGCTACCACTTGGATGGTGGGTCTAGAACCAGGCCTGTTACTATTTATCCTAGGATAGTCATTATGCTAGGCCTAGACTTAGGCTAGCCCAGACACAAATTCTAGGTTGGGGGGGAGGGGGTTGACTGTAAAATTTCTAGGGACTTTGTTTGATACTTGTCAACTACTAAAAATTATATTTTTCTGTATTTATTAATTCAAAAAATTTGGAAATTTTATCCGTAGGTAACTAAAAATACAAGCATTTTGTTATGATCCATTTGCAAATTTGGTCCAAAAATATTAAAATTTATGAAATTTACATATTCTAAATTCATCACTTTTGTCATCAAAACCATATAATTTAAACAAAAATTTGCTACCTTACGATACTACCATCATGAACAAAGCATCCAACGATTCATATATCATAAAAATCACAAACTGCATCTAATATTAAGTTGTTTCATTTGAGTTGATTAGGATGCCGTGTGCATGAACAGACGTTATTCATGTATGCATCCTTTTTGTTCTTTTTTTTTCTATATATGAAAATATGTAATGTTTCCTTTGAATCTAAACCATGAGATGCATTTTACATCATGAGAGGTTAATTTTAACAAGTATATATGATTTTAAAATTTTCTAATTACATAGAAATCTAATGAAATTTCCATTTTAAAAGGATAAGAATATTTCATCATTTAAATAGTCATATCACAACAATATCCAACCAAAATCGTAAGGTAGATGAATACATGTATGAAAAACACATTCAACGAATTTGATCTTCAACATAACATGCATATTATTTCTATTTAACATGTTTTCCTAACCTTAAAAATTATATTTGCACATGTATTCATTCATTCACATAGCAAGCTTTCTTGCATACATCTCAGTTAAAATATAGCATGCATATATTTAATTGAAGATCTGATCTTGTAAAATTATCACATATGAAACATAGATCCATTTATCTACCTACATTGCTGAAGATCTATCTATCAAACATGGACTATTTTCTCCATCTTCACACTACCTATGTTCTCTTAATAACAACAGTCCTTCACTCAACTATCTCTGGATCTCTTGTTCTCTCACACGTTGTCTCTCCCTTTAACAAATATAAGATAACAGCTATCATATAACTATCACCCAACGACATTAACTCATGCATGCGATGCATTAAATACATGCATGCATTCAAATCAAGCCATTTGAAAATACAAGTTGCCTAACTGTTGCTCACGTCGAAAATAAGGGAAAAACATATATTCCCTCTCACATGAAGGCTTGCTTACTGTGGGACATTGCAAATTGACCTTTGATTTGATTTTTACCAATTGAAAATCAGAGGAGAAGACATACTAATACTAGTTTTTGTACTCGGTGTGGTCATTATGAATTTTTAGTAATGTCTTTTGGACTAAGAAATGCTCTAGCAACTTTATAGATTTGATATACCAGGTATTTCGTCAGTTCTTAGACAAATGTGTGGTTGTAATCATTGATGATATTTTTGTTTATTCCAAGAGCAAAGAGGAGCATGTAGAGCAGTTGATAAATGTGCTTCGTGTTTTTAGAAAGGAAAAATTGTATGCTAAGTTAAAAATTGTGACTTTTGGCTAGATAGCATTTCTTTCCTTAGATACGTAATTAGTGGTGATGGGGTGTCTATAAACCCACAAAAGATTGATGCAGTGGTGAGCTAAGAGAGACCTATTACTATGACTGAAGTCTGTACAGGTTATTATAGATGGTCTCATGGAAAATTTCTCCTCTTTTGCTGTGCCCTTGGCACGATTGACACATAAGAATATAAAGTTTGTATGGATAGATGAATGTGAGAGGAGTTTCTGGGAATTGAATAACCGATTGACTACAACTCCGATGTTAGCTTTACCGAAAAGTGGAGGTAATTTTGTGGTGTATAGTGATCCCTCTAGGAAGTGACTTGAGTATGTTCTTATGCAACATGGTAGGGTGATAACATACGTTTTACGTCATTTGAACCCATATAAGCAGAATTATCTTGCACATGACTAGGAGCTTGTGGTAGTGGTATTTGCATTAAAAATTTGACGAGACTACTTGCATGATGAGAAGACACCCTTAAAGTCATAAGTATATCTTATCCTAGAAAGAGCTGAATCTCAGGCATGGTTAGAACTGTTAAAGGATTACAACGTCACTGTTCATTTTCATCTTGGTAAAGCTAATGTGATGGCAAATGCTTTTAGTTGTAAGTCTTGTGCAATTGTAGCAACTCTCGTTATAAATCAGATGCAATTGATCCATCAGATAGAAGGTTTGTAGCTTGAGGTGTTACCTTTGAAAGAAGTGAGATGACTGAGTGTTTTGCAAATTAAGATGACACTTATTGATCAGATTAAGGTAACTTAGAAGTAAGATCCGTTTGTTTAGGAGCTTTGCGACAAATTGGATCGAGGAGAGTAGATTGAATTTCAATATAGGCTAGATGATACTTTATTTTTTTGCAATCGATTGGTGATGCTTAGTGTGGACAATCTTCAAAGAGAAATCTTAGAAGAGACACATCAGTAGAGGTTTTCCATACATGCCGGCAGTACTAAGATTTATAGTGGAGTAACATGAAGAGAAAAATTGCTCAATTTGTGACTTAGTGCTTGGTGTGCTAGCAAGTTAAGGTTGATCATTAGATGCTGACAGGTTTATTGCAACCACTTGAGATTCTAGAATGGAAGTAGGAGCACATCAAGATGGATTTTATGATTGCCTTGCCCCGTAGCCAGGCAAGTTGTGATGCAATTTGGGTAGTTATGGATCGATTTACTAAGTTAACCTATTTTTTGCCATATTAGATGACCTCTAATGTGGATTAGATGGCCAAATTGTATATGCAGGAGATTGTTAGACTTCATGGTGTACCTGTTTCAATTATATCGGATAAAGATCACAGGTTCATTTTAGAGTTTTGACAGAGTATGTAGAAGGTAATGGGGAAAATTGTATCTAAGCTTCTCACATCATCCTCAAAAAAATGGTCGGTTTGAGAGGATGATTTAGGTTTTGGAAGATATGTTACAAGCTTGTGTTTTAGACATGGGGAGTTCTTGGGATCATCACTTGCCATTGGTGGAGTTTGTTTATAACAACAATTATCAAGTATTGTTGGCATGCAAAATTTTTTGCATGCCACTATATTGGGATGAGATTGGTGAGCGAAAATTGTTAGCACTTAAAATGGTAAAACAGGTTGTAGAGACAGTAAGGCTAATTAGGAAGCATCTTAGAGTTGCTCAAGACAGGCAAAAGAAGTATGCTAACAGGAGACATCAAGATCTCTAGTTTGTAGTTGGAAAGCATGTATTTTTAAAGGTCTCACCTATCTGTAGAATAATGAGATTTGGAGTAAATGAAAAACTAAATTCTCGTTTTATTAGCCATTCGAGATTCTGGAATCCATTGGCGGAGTTACATATCGATTGGATCTACCGCTATCATTATCCGGAGTCTACAATACATCCTATATCTCGTAGCTGGGAAGTATATAACAAACCCTTCTTATGTATTGCAAGAAGAGCAATTTTAGTTTGAGAGGACCTGACATACCAAAATCGGCCAATTCGGATACTTGATGTTCATGACAAATAGTTGAGAGGGAGGATAATAAGGCATGTCTTGATCCAACGGAGTAACTATAGTGAGAAAGAAGTCGCACGAGAGCTCGAAGAAGACATGTGATGGCTTTACCCTGATTTATCTTTTTCCTCAAATGTGTTATAAGTTTTGAGGAAGAAATTTTTGTAAAACGGGGAGAATATAATATCCAGCAGTAAGTGGGCCTTCATGTGAACAGTTATACATATTTTCCTCTTGTTTTCGGCGTGAGCAATAGTTGGGCAGCTTGTGTTTTTAAATGACTTGATTTTAACATACGCATGTATTTAATGCATCGCATACATGAGTTAATTTCATTGGGTGATAGTTAGATGATGTTGCTGCCTTATATCTGTTAAAGGTAGAGGTAATGTTTGAGAGAACAAAAGATCAAAAGAGAGTTGAGTGAAGAACTGTTGTTATTGAGAGAATATAGGTAGCATGGGGAAGAAGGAAATAGTCTACCCGATTAATTTGTCCTTTGTGGATCTTCAGCCATGTAAGTAGATAGATAGATCTACTTTTGATATGTGATAATTTTACTGGATCGGATCTTCAATTAGATATATGCATGTTATGTTTTAGCTGAAATGTATATAAGAAAGCTTGCTATGTGGATGAATGAATACATGTGCAAATATAATTTTTAAGGTTAGCAAAACACGTTAATTACAAATAATATGCATGCTATTTTGAAGATCAAATCTGTTGAATGTATTTGTTATAGATATATTCATATACCTTATGATTTTGGTTGGATATTGTTGTGATATGACTATTTAAATAATGAAATATTCTAGTCATTTTAAAATGAAAATTTCATTAGATTTCTATGTAATTGAAAAATTTTAATATCACATATACCTGTTAAAATGAACCTCTCATGATGTAGAATGCATCCCATGGTTTGGATTCAAAGGAAACATTGTATATTTTCATATATAGATCAAAAACAAAGAAGAAAAAGGACGCATGCATGAACAACATTTGTCTATGCATGTATCGTCCTTATCAACCAAAATGAAATAATTTAATATTAGATGTAGTGTGTGATTTATGTGACATCTGAATCATTGAATGTCTTCTTTATGATGGTATTATTGTAAGGTAATAATTTTTGGTTTATATTATGTTGTTTGGATGATAAAAAGTGATGATCTTATAATATGAAAATTTCATAAATTTTAGTATTTTTAGATCAGGTTTGCAAATTGACCATAATAGAATGCTTAGTGTATTTTGAATTACCTATGGGTAAAATTTTCAGACTTTTGGAAATTGATAAATACAAAAAAATATAATTTTTAGTAGTTGACAAGTATGGGACAGTCCTTGAAAATTTTACAGTCTGCCCCCCCACAGCTTGGAAACTGCACCTGGCTAGGCCAGCCTAAGTCTATGCTTAGCATAGTAACTAACCTAGGATAAACAGTAATAGACTTGGATGCTTAGGCTTGGTTTTAGGCCTAACACCTAGGTGAGTCCAGCAAGCCAGGCCTAGGCGGCCATGGTGACATTTGGCAAGTGGAAGTCCAGCAAGCCAGGCCTAAACTAGTGAGCCTAGGCAGACAATGGCCCAAGCGCCCTGCCTAAGTGAGTTCCGCTTGTGGCGAGGTTCAGTTGCTAGTTCGGCTAGCGAAAATGGACAAAAAAGATCATTTTGCGATTTTTAGACCTTACGATTTCTAATTTGGATGATTAAACAGTCATTTTGGGGAGTTTTTGGACGTTTCGGACTATGTTAGATTGTTCAGATAGTGGTCAGATCATGAGGTTTGAGTAAACAGCAATAAAGAAATGTGATTTAACTTCTTAAATTTGATGCTATGGTCCACTAAACAAATCAGGATATAATCTGAGGTGTCGATATAGTGAAATGATTGTTGGATCATGAGGTTTGATGAGCAAAATATAAGGGATGTGAGGTATCTCCCTAGACCGATGTTGTAGTCCGCCAAACCAGTCGGGATATGATCTGAGTTGTTGACTTAATGAGATGGTGTTTAGATAGTGAAGTTTGATTAAGTAGCATAGAAGGGATAAGATGTATCTTCTTAGATCAATCTGTATACCGACAAACTAGACAGATTATGATGTGATATGTGGTATAAATGACATTTTATTACATGTGCTAGCTAAATCTATTTTACGTACAAAGTTTTATAACTCACCTCATTATTATTTAATTTTTTTAGAGAATGCTGCTTGTGGAGGGCATTAATTGTGGCATGGGGATAGATGTGGCAAAGTGTTATTGTAGAGTGATTCCAAGAACATTTGTTATATTTATGTTTTATTTGAGCGAGGGATTGTTCTTGACATTATTGTAGGATTGTATTGCATTTTTAAAATTATCCTTTATTTGTGAGTTATTGTAGTTGCTTTAATGGCTATGTTTCATCTCTAGTGCGATAGCTTGGGATAATCACCCTTGAATTTGGAAATGAAATTTAATTATGCTATTGTTGGTTCTGGGTTGTGACAGCCTGGTTTAATTGATACTGCTGCAAGCGATTGCGATGAACAAGCCATGGTAAAATGAAGAAATTTCATGACATCCGTAATTTTTTGCAATTCAAACATAAATATAAATATAAATATAAACATCTGATAATTGAATGCCTGCAATCATATAGGTTGGATTCTTGCTTGTTTTCATCATATTTAGCTCTCTGCTGGGACTACAAGTTCTTGAGTTTTTAATATGTTCGTCCATTATTGTGACAGGATTCTCAATTTTCTTTGATTTAATTTATTTTTCTTTCTTTCTTTTCTATTCTTTTGGTAGAATGATGATAAGTATCGCTGCAGTGAAACTGGATATCGTATTCCTCTGAAATGTATTGAAACTGGAGATGGCTCAAAAGCGGCAAATAGCAAGACACCACAGAAAAGGTCCATGTTAGAAGATGACACTAAATTTAACTCCTACATCCATCCACATCTTCGTGCTGCAGTAAGACATCTGAAATGGAGGAAATTATTGGATATATCATTCACAATGGAGGGCAAGAAACGGACTTACATCACATACAGAAGCTGCGTGCCACCAGTGTCAGAAGACAAATTGACTGTTCTTAGATTTGAGGTTTGTACTTGACTATGCAACCTTGCATTTCAAGTGATTCTTTTTGCATATCAATCCTGCTAATGCAAGTTATGTTATTTAACTAAAATTGTGTGTTAGTGTTTTCCCTTTTACCAAATTACTACAGCACAAACTGATTTAGGTAGAGTTTAAAGATTTTGTTTGTCAAATTCATAAAAGATGTTGGTGCATTAGACCAAATGAGATAACTCAAAACTCATAATGGCCATATTTCATCCAACACTCTCTCTTGGCTATATTAGACACTTTAATTTTCAACTAATGGTACCTTGACTACAAAGCTTCTTAGAAAAAGCTTGACTTCCTTGCAACTGATTGAATAAATCATCTATTCTTGACATAGAATACTTATTCTTAATAGTAACCTAGTTCTAGTCTTGATAATCTATAAATAAACGAAGGCTACCATGTTGACAAAAAACATTGTATCTCCTAATGAGGGCACAATAGGTTTAATAAAGCCTCTATCTAACAATTCATGTGCCTTTTCTTTCAACTTCTTAATATCAGCTTGAGCCATCCCATATGGTGCTTTAGAAATAAGTCTAGTTTCTGCAACCAAATAAAAAATGAGCTCAGTTTCCTTATTAGGTGACAATCCAACTCTTTTGAAAAGACATCTGCTAATTCTCTCACTACAGGTATATATTCCAACTTCACTTATTTTGACTACACACTTAGAACCACTGCTACATATCCTTCACATACTTTTCTCAACATTCTGCTTGTGCATGAAAATGAAATAATCTTTAGCACCTATCCTTTTCTACTCTCTTCAAACACTACCTCAAAATTAGATCAAAATATTTTATATCCAACAATATTAAATTAATAGGCATCATGCATTCACCAATTCTAATTGGGGCAAGACTTATATACCTGCTCAGTGCTAATCATACTTCCTATTAGGGTCTCTTCATCAATCTCAACATCCATAAATCCACAATACATTTTTCTTTTACATTACTGATATAAAAAAGGGTAGCACCAGAATCAAATAATACTAAAAAATAATTGATTGGAACAGGAATGATACTAACCACTATTCCCTTAGTTGCTTGGGCTTCCTGCTGGGTAAAAGCTTAGACATGTGCCCAACCCATTAGCCTTTACTGTCCTTCCCTATTTTGCTATTCCACTTGTATCCTTTGCACATTTTGTTCCTGGTTTTTCTTCATCTGTGGCTGAGGAGCCTATGTGACTATGCTGACTCTCTTTAGCTTTGTGTCCCTTCTGCCCTAAGAGTAACATGTCATAACTTGCATTCAAATGCCCTATGCCTCAACTGACCACAGTTATAGTATATTCGAACCTAATTACCTAATTAGACATTTTACACATCTTGCACTTGTTTTGTTGGGGTGTCTACTTACGGTTCCTTTGTTCTGCTCCATTTGATGCACCATGGTCTTCTTATTCCCTGAAGGTTCATCTTAACTAAAACTAGTCTTCTTCTTCTAGTTCTCCTTTTTTCCCCCCTTATCTTGTTCCACTATCCCCTAACTCTCCATTATCTGCTGTACTCACTATCTCCCTGTATACATTTAGCCTTAAGACTGCAACCTTTTCACAGGTATACAACCTTAACACACTTAGAAATGTCCTCATCTTTTCTATTAGGTTATTAACTATCACAGGATTAAGGCATCTACACAGCTAAGGGTAGATTTGCTCAAGCACAACATTAAGGCGCTACTACTCCAGGATCAAGTTTTAAATGAATAAAAACATAAACACATTCATTATCAACTGCAAATTTCAACTAATTGATTGAATTCAATAGTTGTTTAGTCTATTACATAATTTACATTATGATGTTGAATTCAATTTCTCTATTGAACAATGCCAATGAATAAAAACCTCAACTGATAAAGTTCAATCTATTCTTTGATCTATCTCATTATTTGCTAAGAGTCTCTCTTTACTTGCTTCCCCGTTAGCCCATGTGTTGTCTCAATCGGAATCTTTGCACTCAGGATTTTTGAAAATAAAAAAATGAGTTCATAGCTTAGTGAGCAAGCATAAGTTTTTTATGAAATTGACTCTCAAATCGACTCAAAATATCATAAACCAAATTTATTCCAATACATAATTTTTATTATGAAAAATCTTAATCATCATCATACATTAATACCCACATGCAAAACAACTCATTTGCTTGTCCTCCTTGAGATGCCTCATTTTTGAATCCTCCTAGGGAGATCTTACTCACTTGAGCCCATCATTCAAGACTAGCTCCGAAGCTTACATCATTTCATGCAAATATGCTTCATGGGTACAATTCATGCTTTTATAGAAATTGACTCATAAACACATAATTGTGAAAGGTGTATGTCTAGGCAAAAGGCATGTTTAGGTGTGATGGGTGTGCCTTGCACTATGAGTGAGGTGACTTAAAGGAGGTGCAATTTAAGCACACTTTGTGTGTGCCTTTCAGCTCGGTGCAAGGCACATGTGCCTGTGTGCCTTTCCAAATAATTGAAAAAAAAAATTCGAAAGGGTTTATGTGTTCAAATTGCTTGGGAATCCTATAGATGTGAGGGGAAAAAAATGAGAGAAAACCTTTGGTTGCTGCTGCAAGTGGTCCATTTCCTTCAACTAACTTATGGCTTCTTCTCTAGTCTTAAGGTGCATTATTCTTTCTCTTCCTCATTTTTGTGCCTTTTTGTTCTTGTTGCCACTGCTCACATCCCTTCTTCTTCTTCTTCTTCTTCTTCTTCTTACTATCTTGCCACACTCCTCATCCTTTCTTTTTTCTTCCCTAGAGCTCCGACGTTCCTTTTTAAATGGCATGCGGTAGTTGGAACTTTGCACTGTAATGGTTTTTATTTCTTCCTTTTTTATCCTTTTCTCCCCTATTCTCTGATGCTCTGAGTTCCTTCTCTTTACTTTTTTTCCCCTTATGGTACTTGCTTCCTTGGTTGTTGGACTCTGCAGCCTGTACATTTGCTTTTTTTTATTATTATTATAAAAATCCCGGTCATTGGTTCGTTGTGATGAACTGACCGTCAATTCAATGGTTTTATTGTATTATTATTTCTTTTTCTTTTTTTGTTTTGCCAGTTGGTTCTTGGTTCTTGATATCTTATAATCTGTGAGGGACGTTGACATTGTTCGCTCTGTTTTTTTTTTTTTTTTTTTTTTCTTCTTATAATTATGATACATAGTTCATGTGTTGTAACATTTTACTGTGGTTTTTTGAATGCTTAAAATACAAGTAATTAAGCTATTTTTTAAAGGTGTTGTTGTGTTTATATTTTTACTTACTATGTGGTTAAACTTGACTTTCTATGCTTGTAGATTTTTTTTAATTAAATTTCCTACACAATTCCTTGTCATCCATTTGAGGTGGTCTTTGCTCTTGATAATTTTGAATTGAATTTATATTTAACATTAAACAATTATACCATTCTATGCTTACGAATTTGAGGTACTAAATTTTTTCAGTGAATTTCATATAATGTGCACCTTATTTCACTCACGTAGGCACCTTGCATGTGTCCCTTATGCCTTGAAGAACTATGCATAAACATAGTTTGAAATAAAAATGTAAGGCTTTTCAATAAAGCATCATACTTTATGGGTTTAAATAAACTTGTCAAAACATGCTACTTCATAAAATTATTCATGACATACTCTAATCTCTCTCTCTCTCTCTCTCTCTCTCTCTCTCTTTCTCTCTCTTTCTCTCTCTTTCTCTCTCTCTCTCTCTCTCTCGTGTGTGTGCTAGAACTCTCTGCATGTCTCCTCTTACTTTTCTGCAAAACCATATTCCTTTCTGCCTTCTATTTATATTCTTTTTTCTTATGTATCTTTCCTCTTTAGCAAGTCTTCCTTACATGATTTTACGTGTTTGCGCAACTCTTCTTATGCAAATCCTCCTCCAACTAGGAATCACCTTCCTACATAACTTTCCATGTATTCCTCATGTAGACCTGTGATCAACCAAGCACAATTGACTGATCCGATCTATCAATTGGCCTGTTTACCATCAAACTCCTGGGAATTTTTGATTGTCCAATCAGATGGACTGCCCATCAAAATCAGTCAAGTGATTTCTTAAACCTGAAACAGACTCAAGTTTCGCTCCAATCAATCAACTAGCTATTTCCATCAATTAGTTGATTGATTACACCTTCCAAAATTCAATTTCTTTCCATTTTCATTATTCTACTTATTCCTCCTTTAGAGAGTTTCAGTGACTTTGTCCACTCAATTTATAATACCCCACCCACCCATGCTATGCACGTGGGTTGTGCACGTGGTTGTGGTTGCTTTTATATAAAGGGGAGAGAAGGGAGAGGGTGAGAGGAGGGTAGCTACTGCTGTTTGGGAGCATTTGAAGAGGGAGAAAATGTGCATGGTTGTTGTCGAAGCCGAAGAAGGAGAAGGGGGAACTTTTGACTTGAAAGTTAAGTGGGTTAGATTTACTTACATTTTACATGTTTTTGGGATGATCCAAACCATTTGATGATTGTATTTTGCATGCTTTATGCTGACTTGAGAATATGAGAATTTATTATTGCAAAATCTTTGTTAAAATGATGAGTTTCTTGTCCATTGAAAATGAATTTTTGTTATTATGAAATTGTTAAATTCATATATATATATATATGTTGGAATGGCCCCACGAGATGTAGAACATATTTCATGGGTTAGATTACTGAAAATTATGAGAAAAATAAAAAAAACATATTTTTTTCCCTATGGGACGAAAGTCCCTGTGAACAATGCACATAAATAGTATACGTGAATAGCGCATGTGAAGAGACGATTGAGCCCGCTCAAGCAGGCCCAACGCCATAGTAAATGCAATGCCATTGGTCCTCAGCCCATCTAGCAAGGCAGGCTTGGTAGGTCGAAACCCATAGTCGGCCGAACGAACTCAGACATTTTAGGCCTTATTTATAGTAGGAGGAATTATCCTACACATGACTCGGAGTTTGTGGCGGTGGTATTTACTTTAAAGATTTGGTAACACTTTGTATGGTAAAAAGACATTTTTGTTGACCATCAGAGCCTCAAATATATTTTCTCTCAAAAAGAGCTGAATCTTAGGCAAAGGAGATGGTTGAAACTGTTAAAGGATTATAACATCACCATCCATTACCACCTTGGTAAAGTTAATGTGGTGGCCAATGCTTTGAGTTGTAAATCCAGTACAATGGTAACAGCTATAATCATAGATCAAATTTTGTTGATCCATTAGATGGAAGGTTTATGACTCGAGGTATTGCCTCTAATGGAGGTGAGATGACTTTGCAGATTAGACCTACAGTGGTAGACCGAATCAAGGTAGCTTAGAAGCATGATTCATTTGTTCAAGAGATTTGCGACAAACTGGATTAAGGAGAATAAACTAAGTTTTAGTATGGATCGGATGGTATTTTTATTGTTCCGTAGATGATTGGTGGTGCCTAGTGCTGGCAGTCTTTGGTAAGAGATCCTAGAGGCACATTAGTTGAGGTTTTCTATACATTTGGGAAGTACTAAGGTGTAGAGAGGCTTCAGAGAGAATTTTTGGTGGAACAATATGAAATGAGAAATTGCTCAGTTTGTAGCATAGTGTTTAGTGTGTCAGCAAGTTAAGGTATATCACCAAATGCCAGCAAGTTTATTGTAGCCTTTAGAGGTTTCTAAGTGGAAATGAGAGTGCGTTGCAATCGATTTTATGACTACCTTGCCTAGTACCAGACACGTTGTGTTGTAATTAGGGTAGATGTGGAACGAATTATCAAGTCGGTCCATTTTCTGCCATACCCGATGACATCTAATATGAATTAGATGATAGAGTTGTATATGCAGGAGATTGTCAGACTTCATGGTGTACCTATCTCAATTGTATTAGATAGAGATCATCGTTTTGTCTTGGAGTTCTGGTAAAGTATGCAAAAGGTGATGAGGATAGAGTTGCACCTAAGTTCAGTTTACCACCCGCAAAGTAATGGTTAGTTTGAGAGGACGATCTAAATCTTAGAGGACATGTTGCGAGCTTGTGTCTTGGATTTTAGAGGATCTTGGGATCGTCATCCCAAACTCTACATCCTCCCAACAACCTAAACTCAATCAATCCCAACCTAAACCTAAGAACAAAACCTCACAACCCAAGCCTTCACCCAAAGCCAAACTCAAACCTCTCTCAAATCTTTTATTTCTAAGCCCAAGTCACGGCCACAACTTCAGCCCAAACCACAACCCTCAGCCATATCATCTCCTACACCCACACCTAAACCCAAATCCAACTCACCTACACCCATCTCACCCAAGCTAGACTAAACCCTCTCCATTTCCTCCGAGGGCCTGCACCCAAACTCAGGGTGAAAACTGAAGCCAAGCTATCCACCCTTACCCTAGACCTAGTCTACCTCGCCAATGAAGAATACCAAGCCAGAGTTAGAGCCAATGCCCAAGTATACCATCAAGCCTCTGAACACCTTAGAAGTGGCAATCTAACTCTAGGATCCTATCTTCCCCTCCCTTTTCTTGAATTAGCAGACAAATCCCAAACTAACAGAATTAAAATCATTCCATCAATCCTATACCATACCTCTGCCTCCAATTCCAGCCATCCTAATTCAAGCCAAACCATCCCTGAAGCACATGTCTTTGAACCCCTTTTTCTCAGCTAAGCCAGCTCAGAAATTTGGGAAAAAAGATAGCTGTTTCAAGAAAATTTAGAACTCCCGAGCACCAAACTCAAGCCACCCAACCAACAACCATGACCTTTACCCTTAAGAAAACATCCACCACCTCAGACCCCTACCCTATAACCTGCACTAAGAAACCCAAACCCCCCAGCCTAACCCATGCTGTTCTCTTTTGTTTTATCTGCTTTCTGTAATTTTCTTTTTCATACATGTACTTTACTCTGTATCAATACAATACACACACACACACACACACACACACACACACACA
>JAYJMB010011328.1:34643-48497 GCA_036873735.1 Pouteria campechiana
TTTTCTTTTTCATACATGTACTTTACTCTGTATCAATACAATACACACACACACACACACACACACACACACACACATATTGTAACTGTGTGCCCATTACTGCACTTGCATACATTCTCATAGCATGCATCTCATTTACCCCCAGAATTCTTTTCAATTATGACAAAAAGGGGGAGAGATAAGGAGTGTTCTCACTCATTGACTCAGGGGGAGTAATAAATTTAAAAAACAATAAGGATTAAAACCCCAAAATTAAGACTAATAAATGCACATATTCAAGAGGAGTATTATAAGAACTTAAACGAATTTTAAGCTCCCACATTTTTTTAAGAGAAAGGAATCACTCAAATGCATTCAATGCCACAATGGTCGCTGATAGCTTCAACCGACCTACAGAGCTTTGTAGCTGCCACTATTAGCTTTTTTTTGTTGAGTGAATTGCAAGCTATCTAAAACGGTTGAAATCTCAACAAGCTCATTCGCAACGGCTACAAACTCTTCCAAGGTTTATAAATAGAAGATGAAGTCCAAGGATGAATAGGTTAGACATTTGGAAAAGTTTAAATTCGTTCATTTACACAAGTTAGAAGTTTTCTTCCCAAAGTTTCTACTCCACTGCGTGTTAACTTTGATTCAAAACCTAAATCAATTTTAGTCACAAGGGAGTTTGAAACTTAGTGGTTTATTGTATATTCTTTATTCTTTGATTTACATTCTGTATGAATTAGTCTAAGTAAGAGGCATACCTTTGTACAAGTTCTTTAAGTCTGTTTGGTTTCTGCAAGAAAGAAGCTTGCAGTGTTATGTGTAATTTCTGCAAGTAGAGAAACTTGCATTGGTTGTAAAGAGCTGGTGAGCTTTGGAAAACCATCTTGTAATTGGATAGTTTTGTGATAGTGGAACCTAAGACAGTAGAGGAGAAATTGTTTTAGAGAAGTGAAGTAGTATGTTAGCTTAGAAAGAACTATTATAAAAATATTGTGCATTGTGAATTGTGATTTCTGTTAGCTCTTTTTCAGCACACTTGCTTTAACTTGGCAAAAAATTTGTTAATCTCAATTCACTTCCCCCTCTTGAGGTACCATCTTTCAAGGGACCAACGCCCATGGCTCTTAATTATGGGTTCTATTTTATGTATCAATCACCCTTTAACAAAATTCCTACTCTATTTAGATTAAGTTCAAGTTATTTGAAATTGAGGGATATTGCAGCAGGGGTTACAGATGATAGCCCCTCTTCATGTTTGGATGGCTAGAATTGTCCATGTTGTCTCTGACCATAGATGGTCTTCAATCTGAAAACGTACCAGTGCTCATTTGCCTCTTCCTACCACAATCCTTTGTCATTTGTTCATAAATGGTGCTTTCAGTCTATTTGAATCCAGTAGGGGGGCAACCTTATTGACAGTTCAGCTCAGCTGATCACATCCATTTAGAATGTTTTAACTCTTTATTGATCATTCATGAAATCTCCTGGTGGCCCAAAGTTTGAATGTTTGCACAGTTGTGACTTTTTTTTTATTGTCTTCCTGTTCACTTATGGGGGCTTGTTTTTACTCATTTGGCATTTGCTCATATATTCTCCATTTCTCTGGACAGGGAATCATGTTGGGTCTGTTGCTTGTAAGTGGATCTCTTGTGTATTACAGGAGAAAATGCACTTTTGCCATGTCTGGTGTAGGGGCAGCAAGAATCCCAACAAATTCTAGGTTCTAGCTCCAATATACATGCGATTGCGCACAAACCTGTAAAGCGAGGGAGCATCAGTTGCAAGCCATTGGATTCCTTCATATATAGACGGAGGGATACATGGGAAAGTCCTGTATTCGCTGCCAATTGCAGCCATCCTTATATTCATTTACCATGATTCATATGCAAGCATTATGGTTTGATGAATAGGTTTCCTCCCCAATCTTCAATTTTGAATCATTTTAATTGTTTCGAGGTAAGATACGATGCTGGATGCTAGGCCAAGTGAGGCAGCATTTTACGTTCATAGAATAGAAGCAAATGTGACAGGGGTCCTGCTTTTCAATTTTCAGTTTGCTAGACGCTTTCATTGTTGTGACACACCATAGAAGGTCTTGCATTAAGATTGTTCATAACAGTGGATTGGTAGCTTGAAAATAGCTATTTCATCATTCTGCAATCCAAATCCAATAACTGGACCAATCATAGGTGATATTTACTCTTAAAAATTATTTAAATTATATAATTTGTATGGTTTTTTATTAGATAATATTTAATTTTTAGATAACAAAGATGATGGTTGGCTTGGACCTAATGCAACCAAATGAAAGGTCATTTATGTCATTTAACCTGATTTTAAAACTATGTTAATTCATTTTCTAATGGAATGTAATTTTTGTTAACCGTTAAGTCATTTTATGCAAAAATTTAAATTTATGAGTAAAATTGTACAAAATTGCTATACTTAAAAAGTATGAATATGAAAAAGCCCCAGCTGAAGGTGGAAGTGGATTGGGCTAGCCATGTATTATCATCAAGCAACTGAACGGATTGGTGAAATATAAGCATCAGGAACCAATTGTGGATTTGGTCTATTCGGGATGCAAGTCGAAGCCAAGGTGGAAATCTGGTTGACTCACTCATGTAACGATGATGAAGCTTAGGCTGGCTAATCAGACCAAACACCTATGATTAGAGTGACCCTCTGAAGGGGTGGAAAAGGTAAAAAGAAGCAACCTGGGAATGTGAATTCAAATGGCCCTTTGAAGGGCCGGTTTAGAATCTTTAGATAGATGCCAAAAGAGGTAAAAAAAAAGAAAGAATAATTGGGTTGATGAGAGAAAATGATTTGATGTAATATGGATAATTATTGAAAAAAAGTCAATGAAAATGTTTAAAAGACAAATAATAATAGATTAATGATTAAAATATAAATAAAAAAATAAAATTTATATAAATAAAAAAATAAAATTTGAAGTATTATATAAATAATAATAGGTTAATGATTGAAAATATGAATAATAATAAGAAAAAATAAAATTTAAAATATTATATTATATTTAGTAGAAAGAAGAAAAGGAGTAGAAATTATCTTTTCAACCCTCTTCTTTTCCACACCTTCTTGGGTGGGGTGTGGGGTTTGGAGGAAATGAAGATAAATTTTATGTTACAAGGCATTCATTTCACATAAAATTATCATTACGAATCTATTTTTTTACTATTATATATATATATATATATTTAATTATTACTCTTATTTATTTTAACATCATTTATTTTACCATTAATATTACGTACATACATACATACATACACACATATATATACATTATATATATATATATATATTCTTTTCTTGAAAATAACATCATTGTGGTAGTCCTTCCATTGACATATTTCCATTCAATTTGTTAATTAATGATGGGGATGATTCACACAAATGGTTCTTTTAAAATAAAAAACTTTTAATTTTATTTATTATGAATAATTAAATAAAATCTAATTTAACCATTTTAATTAATACCTCATTTTTATTTAGTAATTCAAGAATTATCTGAATAAAACACTTAAGTGTGTTCAAAATTAAGATTATTTGAGAGCTAAATCTCTTATTAAAAGAAATTTCAATTCTTATGAAACCTATGAAGATATAATCATGCATCCATACCTTTGAAATCATTCATTATATCTTATTTCATGACTTTCCAAAGTTTTGTGATATTCCAATATAAGCATAAATTGGTGCAAGTAATTTTTATATTTAATAAACAATTATATATTTTTTAAATAGTATAGCCCATATAGACCTTTGATTAAAATAATTTTATTTGTTTTAACTAAAGTGACAATATTTACTATGAAGAGCCGATTGAATTTTATTTAATTATCTTTGACTGACTTAAAATAAAGAGTTTCATTTTTAATTTCAGAGAAGTCCTTACGTTTTAATCATTTTTTTATTATGATGAATAAATAGTCTATAGAAAGTGGCGGATTTCAAGTCTGTGGTTCTCGTGAGAATGCAATATTCCACCAACCAAACAGCTTTCTAATTGTGCGGAATTACAACGGTGACCCCACCCAAAAGCTCGATCCACGAAATCAACGGTTTGGATGATCGTAGAACAGATTCAGAAGACTGCGGCGCATTCCCATTAGCCTTCCAGTAATGATAAGCCCAACTGCCACGTGGAAATAATGGAATGGTCTGCTTCTCCACTACATTCGGTTGGGCCCGTGGTGGGCTCGAGGCCGATTGCAGCCACACCCGCTGCCATGAGCGTTGCCTCCCCGCCGCTCGCCCATTTCTATGTGCTTTTCAAAATCTGCAGAACCAAATCTCAAGAAAAACACAGGAAAGCAATCCGAAATAGAGAAAGAAATATTAAAAAAGCAAGGAAAATGAATTGGTGTTTGATCTCCCCTTCTTCTCCGTGCAATTTTCCTCTCTCCCCATTCGCCTATTCTAGCAAGAAAACAGCCATTCCTCTCCTACGTACCAATGGGAGGCCGCAAAGAAGAGAATTCCCAGTAGTGTCGGCCACTTCCTCCTCTTCCGAGGAGAAGAAAGGCAGTCAACAAGATGATGATTCGCCTTCTTTCAACCCCTTCGGTTTCGTCACCGATAACCCTTCCAGCCGGAGCGCCATTCAGCTCCCTGAGTCCCCCGCTGAGGATGGAAATGTCGGCCAAATGCTCTATGTACGTAGCGAACTGCTTCATGTGTCTCGTTCACTGTCCATCCGAATCATCTTGCATTGCTATCATCATGGTTGCTCGTGCTTCACCCGATTAGCTGACTGGAATCATGAATTCCCATTAATACCCAACCACGAAACATGGGGATTGTGCAGATAAGCGTTCAGTCTTTCGAACAAAGCTGACATGGACCTCTTAGAATTGTTGAGCATTGAGTCGTACAATTGTTGAGGAGTTGTAATTATAACTATGAATTAGAGATTTTATTGTGCTTCATTGCCAGTGCTTCCCAAAAGCTCATTTCTGAGGTCCAGTAAGTAATGATACTTGTCTAGCATTATATCTCTATGATAGCCATTTTGGTCTACCTTCATTCATTTATTCCTTTAGATAAGCTTCCAGTGATTGAGGATATCAATGAGTTTTGTGTCTTGCAGAGGATAGAGGACAAGGGGAAGGAATATGGTTCCTATGTCAAATCTGGTAAATTTGTATGGTTTGTCAGAGAAACAGGTACCATTCTTGATTTCTTGTGCTTGTTTATAGGGCACCATTCTTTTATAGCCAGTTGTTGCATTCTCTGTGAAAAATCATATTAGTGTTAGTGCTTGGGAATGAGTGATGGCATCTTTATTATCTTGTCGATATTGATAGAAGATTTCCATGATAACTAATAAATAAATATTAAGAACACATATTTCTGAACCGTGTGTGTATGTGTTTCAGCAGACAATGTTCTGTTTTATTTTCCTATTTCTTTTCTTTTTTCACAATATATTACCTCTTTTATCACCACATCCTCTAGGCATATTGTTTGAAATAATTCCTGCAATTAAGTGAAAGCTTGCAAAACTGACAAGAGGTAATGATTTAAGATCTGAAAGAGTCACAGCCTGTTTAAAAACTTCATAGAAGAAAAGCATTTTATTGATTTCTAGAAATGAATTCCCTTACCATGGTGAAAACAGGTGTTTTATGTCCCTACTTCAACTTGTTAGTTGGGGACTTGGGGTAAGGTGTAGATAGCAACGATAATGATGCACAAACTTCAGGGTTCCATAAACCATTGTTACTGGATTGTTGCTTAATTTCAGTTTTACTTCATTAGTGCAAGTCTTTAGAAACTACAGAAGTTGCCATGGAAAACAGAAATGATATATTGTATGAATACATATTTGAAAGTCAAAGGCAAAGGTAATTTTATTTATTTATAGCTCCAAATATAGAAATGATGATTTTGGATTTGGTTGCCTTCATTTGCCAAGGCAGGTGAGATTTAGCAAACTTTATTAGGCTGGTAGGTGGCTGAATCCATATATCACTGTCAAGTATCCATTGTTAACATTTTAATTGATGCATGGGCACACCCTATGTTTAGACTGCAAAATGTCTCCTTTTTCCCTTCTTTGAGTCCTCACATTTGAGCTGCTCAATTGATTTCTTATGAATTTCTGGTTTATGCAACTGTCCATCTGAAGAGTTATACTAAGCCATCTCTAGCACCCTAGTAATCCAATTAGCATGAACTAAGTTTTTCAACATTCTGTCCATTTTATTTATACCACATAGTACTCATGGCATGGAACTGCAATTGAGGTGTACCGAATTCTGAATATTTTATTATGTCTAAGAAAATGATATACTTAGAGATGATTGCGCATTGTATTTCTTAGTGGCATCCCTTATTTACTAGTTTGGTAATCATGATGTATAAACCTTTTCCTTTCTTTTCTTTTGTTTAGAAGCTTTTGATACCATTTTCATGAAAAATTCACTGTTGTCCCTGTAGGATCAAATGAGAGCCGACGTGGCACCATTGTTTTTATTCATGGGGCGCCTACACAATCTTTTAGTTATCGAGTGGTTATGGCTCAGGTTTAGTTGACATTTTATATTTTGGATGACATAGAATAGCTCCAATCACATCACATAATGTGGAGAGTTCACATTCCTTTCCATTCGCACCATCACCAATACCCTTTTGCAGTTAAAGAAGAAGAAGAGAATTCCCTGCAAAATGATTGGGGAAGAAAAATCATTTCCTGGATTGGTCATGTTGCACTGTCTCTGCTTTACACAACAAAATATTAGAAAATGACAACCTTTGTTATTCTCAACTATTCACACCTTAAGCCTGGAATATTCGAAGTATTTTTTGTTTTCAGAATTCATTTAATCCAAATGCCTTTGTTTTCTACAGTTTCTTTAGTGAAAGAAATTCTTTACATGCATAATGATTTTTGTATAGCAGTGGTGTTAGCAAGTTAGCTATTGAAATAATAATCACTCTGGACTTGGTGATGTTATTTTGAAATAACTGTAATTTGAATTGTTTGAAATTAGTTACTTGATACAAAATAGCCATCCTTGTTTTATTTATACCCATGTGCAATTAATTAATTATTTTGGCTACTAAAATATTAATCACTTTGGACTTGGTGATGTTATTTAGAAATAACTATAAGTTAAATTATTTGAAATTAGTTACTTGATACAAAATTGCCATCCTTGTTTTATATATATGTTATGCCCGCCTTCCGAGGCGTAACCATGATCATTTTCCTTTATTTTCACTATAACTTCCTCACTTTTAGTGTGGGGGTGTTCAGGTCTCATTTTGTCACACTTATACTTTTCATTAATTTCTTTATAATTTTTCTATTTTTAAGGGAATATTTTGCCCTAATTTTGACAGTCTACCTTGAATTATATGCATTTAAACCTGATATACAATCATCATAAAATTTTCAATATCTATACTCATAATTTCCAATCATGAATAAAATTGAAAGATTCAATAATTATAATTTAAATCATAATTCCTTAAACTAGCCCAACCTACCCATAGCCAAGAACCTATATCAGCCCATGATGACAATAACATACTCCATTTTCATATCATACACAATTTCACTTTATGACATGCCATTATATTTCAAATATATAAATTGTAATTAATACAATTATATAGAGGGATTCCAATCCCAATATTCAATTATATTATTCAAAAATCTTCAATCTTTCTCATCAATCCCTTGCCTGACATGTTAGCTAAAAATTTAAATAAGAAGGCGTGAGTCCGGGCAACTCTGTAAGTAAGCACAAATAATAAAATCAATAATCAATTCACAATAGCTTATTCCATCTAGAACATGAATAAGCAATCACATCCACAAAACATAACTATGAGGTTTAATCATTAAATTTGATAATATCCAAACTCAATTATGTTATAAGGATTACAATCCTCATTGTTCCAACATGTAATCATGTCAATGATAAGAACTCACGTTCATCTGTTTATACCAAATAGGGAATCGCTATCATTTCCATCCAATCAACCACTCATATTGAATCAAATTTCAAATTAATCATACAACAAAGGGATATTCTCTATCCCTCATATTAGACATTCATTCCAAACCAAAACATCAATTATTCCAATCTAAGGGATACCCATTATCCCTAACAAACCAAATAATACCAATCTTAATAAAGATGATATATTTATTATCCCCAACTAAAACATATAAACCCGGATTCAAATCAATGAGATATTCATTATCCCCAACCAATCATACATTCAAACAAAACAAGGGGCGCCTACTTATCCTGAATGAATCATTATACACTCTTCCAGCTTCAGGCCTTTTCATCATTCTCAGATCATCCTGTGTAAAGCAACAATCCCATTCATTTAACCATTTGTAATCATGTATTCAATACATCATATTAACACTTCTTTTATAGCCAATCTTAGGTTGTGATCATCAAACATGTGCTAAATACTAATTAAACTACGGTTTCTCTACAATTATCACAAGATCCCTTTTTGCTTGACATATTTATCTGGTATCTTACATAATTAACATTTAAACAACTTGTAAACAACTCAATTAAGCTTTAAATCTAATCAATTCATGACGTATACAGCCAATTCACAAGAATCCTCATAATCCCCTAACTAGGGCATAATCATAAATTCGATTTCACTAGTCCAAATCACTTCATACCAGTACTAAAACATTCCAATCATGCTATTAATCCTTTGCCCCATGATAAATTCAATAAAAATTAGGAAATTCCCAATTTCCACTATGCATGAAAACCCTAATTCAAGAAAATCTAAAATTTCTCATGCCAAATTACAATAATCACTCTATTAAC
The DNA here is from genome assembly GCA_036873735.1 of Pouteria campechiana. Taxonomy (NCBI): domain Eukaryota; kingdom Viridiplantae; phylum Streptophyta; class Magnoliopsida; order Ericales; family Sapotaceae; genus Pouteria; species Pouteria campechiana. The sequence continues at coordinate 43,478 of JAYJMB010011328.1, forward strand.
TCATTTCCCTCATGAATTTATAAGCATATATATCAATTTAAGTCCCAAAAATCCATTATTCCGAAAACCCTAAAATCAGAAATTTTGAATTCGGTTGGGAAATCGAACTTACCTCCTTTTTCAAGTGTAGCCGTCCTCCCCAAATGAAGGACTAAGCTCTCAGCTCCTTGTTGCTTTTTTCAGTTTTTGGAAAATCAACGTTTCTTCCATTTTTCAAGGTACCAATGGGGGAAATTTGGATTTAAATGAAAGATAACAAGATTTGATAGCTAGGCAAGATGATTTCCTAGCTAAAATGACAAGAATTAATGCTAAATGGGGTTAGGACAAGAGGGGAGAAAGAACGGAATGGACCAAGGCGAAACATAAGTGGTTTTGGCCAAAAAAGTTGGCCAACCCTTTTTATAACGCCGACTAGCGCCGCGGCCTCAATTTCTAGAGCCATAGCACCAGTTTCTACTGACTGTCTGCCCATGAAAATCTTGAAGTGGCATTGCGGCGCCGATTTTGGGGTTGCAACATTGAATTCTACTGCCCATGCCCCTAGCCTATTTTCAAAATTTTCACAGTTTCTAATATGATTCATCATTAAATATAACAATTAATTAATAATCATAAAACTATCTGCAACCCAAGACTTGCGTCGCCCTATGAGGGCAATAACCTGACCTAATCCATGTTCAAATCATGTATGATTTGAACATGGATTAGGTCAGGTTATTGCCATCATGGGGCGACGTAGGTTCTGGGCTGTGGATAAAATGGGCCAGTTTGAGTTATTGTTTTATGATTATTAATTTAATTGTTATGTTTAATGATGAATCGTATTAAAAACTATGAAAATTGATATTATGAAATTATTGGATGTATTTATATTAGGTATTGATTTTGATATTTTCGGGGAAGACTCTGTCTGATTTTTGACAGAATATCCCCTTAAAGTTACAAAATTTGAAGGAAAAATATTAAAAAATATAGGGGCAATAGAATGGGATCCGAGCAACCCTATCCTAAAAGTGAGGAAATAGTAGTGAAAATAAAGGAAAATGATTTAGGTCACGCTTCAGAAGTCGGGGCATAACAATGTACCCTTGTCCAATTAATTAATTATTTTTGCTACTAAAATATTAATCACTTTGGACTCGGTTATGTTTATTATGAAATAATCGTAAGTCAAATTACTTGAAAATAGTGACTTGATACAAAATGGTCATCCTTGTTTTATATGCACCCTAGTGCAATTTATTAATTTTTTCTTGTCGATGTTTCTTTTCTGAGAAATTATTGTGTTGATTAGATGGCAGATGTTGGATTCCACTGCTTCGCCCCTGATTGGATAGGATTTGGTTTCAGTGATAAACCTCAGCCTGGTTATGGATTTAATTATACAGGTCATGCTGCTTCCTTTTTCTTCTTTTTTGTTTTCCTTTTCTTTTCTCTGAAGAAAATGGTTCTTTAATACTTTCTTTTTGTTTATTGTCTGTGGTTGTATGTTTCAATTTTTTCAAGATTCTAACATTGTCGTTGCTTGAAATGCAGAAAAGGAGTTCCATGAGGAATTAGAGAAGCTTCTTGGAGTGTTGAGCATTAATTCTCCATTCTGTATGGTTGCACAGGTAAAGAATAAAATTTCAGATTCATAGTAATAAGCATCTTTATGCACCATTCATGGATGTGTTTGGATTATGTTTATTATGTTTATAGCCATTAGTTTATATTAGATTGGAAATGGCAAACTTTAACTGGTTTGACAAATGCTTCGGTCATGGGACAACTTGATAGGAAGATGGCATTTCTGTTATTGCAGGGATACCTTGTGGGTTCATATGGATTGACCTGGGCTCTGAAAAACCCGGCTATGGTCTCAAAGCTTGTGATTCTTAACAGCCCATTGACTGCCACATCTCCCATTCCTGGATTATTTCAAAAGCTAAGGTTCAGTCTTCATATGCTATATCATTTTTCATATTGGAAGTAGTAATAGTGTGTGGTTGTAGATGTTCAGTTTTACATTTAAATGAAACTAACTCTTTATTCCTCAGAATTCCACTCTATGGTGAATTTACTTGCCAGAATGCTGTAATGCCTGAACGCTTTATTGAAGGAGGTAGCCCGTAAGTATCTGCATCTAGACTTTCAATTAGTATGTGAGAAAAAGTTAAATTTTAGACACTAATATAATTAATGCACTCTTCATAGACAAACTTTGGATTTGCAATTGAGGTAAGATTGATTAGGAATGAATGTCAGGTAGGAAGGCCCTTTGCACAAAATTATATCTCCATATGGGAATCGTCATATTCTTTTCACATCCTTGAATATGAAATTTATATTCATGTGAGAAGTCAAGGCCCTAAAGAATCATTGACAAAAATCGCATATCTAGAAGCCAGTGATGGGATCTTGGAGAAATTGGCAATTTTTAGTATGTACACACTGCATTTAGCTACAGTTATAATTTGTTCATAAATTCTTATTGTGGTCAGTTGTTTTAGTGCTTTAGGCTATTTCATATGTCTGATTGAAGGATTACTTTGGATCTATGAACTTTTCTTGATTCTTTTTGTTAGTAATTACAAGAAAAAAAATGACATATATGAAGCAGTAGCATGAGCATAAAAAACTGGAATTGGATGGTTGGCTTTACTTCAAACAGAGTCCTTTGACCTTGATTCTCACTAGAGTTTGCAACACTGTTGTTGTTGCTGCTGCTGCTGCTGCTGCAGCCATAGCTCCAAAGTTACACGTGGGATGGTTTATTTTGTCTCTTCATTGATGTTCAATACTAGTAATTTTGTGATATCAATGAATAGAATACTGCAAAAGGATTTTCCATGTTCAAATTTGTCCCTGTACTAGCAAGTACATGTGGGGTTTTCTCTTCACATGTTGAAATTTAGGAATTCAGCAAGTGGTGTCTATGAAATGGAAACCTAGAAGGGATTACTCAGTTGTGTGTGATAACAAATAGTAACCAATGACCAATACAGAGTTCATCAGAGATGAGATCCTGAGACTACTTTGGAATGTGCTTCCTGAAAATCAGGAAACCTTTCAATATCAGGAGATAAGTTTCCTGTTTGCAGGAATCACTTGCTTGTCTCTGTTTCATAACCTGTTAGTTGCTCATGGTACATAAATGTTCTTGCCACTTGCTTGTCTCTGTTTCATAACCTGTTAGTTGCTCATCGTACATAAATGTTCGTCTATCAGTCCCTAAACACTTTAGCATTCAAGAGAACTGTTTCTTGTTGAATGGATTAACATTAAATGGTGCAATTTTATGAATTAGAGAGAGTTTAAAGAGGATTATCTCCCTTCAAAATTCAAAGAGCCCTGAACTTGGTTGTTCATGCTATATGTTGACCCATACTCTATTGTTTGCAAGTTATTAGCCATGTTTCCAGACCTAAAATTGGACCCATATGAAAGAATCCATCATATGCAGTCCAAACTGATTACATTTTTGTATTAGTAGAAGTGAGTTAATGGTTAGTGGCATATATACTTGGAGAAATTAGCAAGTAAAGAATAACCAAATAAGAAATTCTCTTTGTGATTTTATCTTCTTTTCCTTGCAGTTATGTATTGAAGAATGAAAAAGCAGATGTGTACCGTTTACCCTATCTATCAAGTGGTGGACCTGGATTTGGTTTGTATCTGGTCTTTATTCTCTGAATGTCTCTTACACTTCTGAACTCTTGTTGTTATGGGAGGTCTTCATTTAGCATATTGTAAATCACATTCCAAACTTTTCTCATTAAAGTAGAAGGAGAAGTAACAAATTGAAACAAATATGAAAAAAAAAAAAAGTTCAACCACTTTCATAGGAAAATGCATCTATGAATCAGCATTTATTTCCGGAACTGATTCGTATTCATTTGTGATATTTTGCCTTGATGATCCACCCTGATGATTGTTTGTAACAATGGCCATAGAGCTGCATGGTCACTTGTTTTCCTTTGTTTGTCATGTAGGGACCCTTGGTCATATTCCTGACACATATATGTTGATTTTGCCTAGTGGTGAGGAATCTTTTGTTGTAGTTGGTGTTATCTGCAAGTGGATGTAAGCAGGAAGGTGAGTGGACATCCAAATTTACGCAAGTGGGTATGAGTAGAAATGGTCAATTATGCCACTTGTAAAATATAAATCAATGATGACCCATAATTCTCATTAGTTAACTAGTTTAAGAGCTTTAACATTCATCATATGTGTACTGCAAGCATCTCAGTAATTCTTGCCTGGGCTATGTTCCTTTGTACTGCTTTGTTCTTTTGCCATCTCATTTTACTTAGTACTGGTTTATTCACATGCCATTTCTCTTTTGATCATCATCACTTTTACAGCTTTGCTTGAAGCAGCAAGAAAAGCTAATTTTAAAGATATTTCAAGCCAAATAGCTGCTGGATTTTCATCTGGAAGGCAAGTTTTATTTGCCAACATTTCTTAATGGAAATTGTGACCAAGTACACCCTTCTAAAGTTGCACTATTTAGAATATTCCTAATTGCACCATGTTCATGTTATGTTGCTTCATTAGATTTTCTTTTCCTTTCAAGGTAGTACGATTTTGGATGCGATTTTGTTATTTCATCTTGCTTGTGCTAAGGACTCAAGATATTATTGAAATTGCCTGTAAAATGACCTAAATAATGCATGGTATAGAAAAAAGGAAGCTAGTGTGGTGATATGGTGGCATCGGATTATCTCTTAGCTCAGCAATGAACCTCAAGGAGATCATTATCCAATTGGTGTTGCAGAAGATGTGAAGCATAAATCATGAAAGCCCTTGATATTGATCATTTTATTGCAAATATCCCATGTGATGTCATACATTGTGAGTTTATGGGAGAATCCTTTCCAAGATTTTGTCAATACTTTCAACACTACTGATGATAGTATTGATAATGCCTCCTTCTGTTAGTCTGTTAACCTCCTCCTGTTAGGGCCTGTTTGGCCTGGCGGTGGCTTTTAAGCACTTACAGGAAGCGCGTTTGCACGTAGAGCTTTTGGGAAAA